>WHYT01014940.1:92076-109206 GCA_009806455.1 Tetrax tetrax | reverse complement strand
TTTTTTTTTTTTTTTTTTTTTTTTTTTTTTTTTTTTTGCGAGAGCAGAGCAACTAATTTGCTCAGGGATGATGACAGATCTTATGTTGCTGTAAATTTGAGACCACCAAAGATGGGATCTTCTCCCTCCTTGAATTAACCTGAGCAAAACTGAGAGCAAGCGTTGCAGGGGACAGGCGTCCAGCTGAGTCAGCACCCTCAGGAGCTGTGCTGTGGGGTCCCTGAGTTTCCAGGTTTCAATTCTTTTTGGCGTCGAGCCCTTGGCAGTGATGATGCTCTGCCAGGAGTAAATGGCAGAGATGCAGCCCCGAAGGGGACATGAGGCACTGAGCCCTGACACCTTCATCACAGGGATGGGCTGCAGAGAGCTGCTGGTAACAGGAAGATTTCCAAGTGTGGAGAAATTACATTAACCCACTGGGGGCCTAAATTTGTTATTTGGAGATGAGGGATCGATGATCCGAAATGGCGCATTAATGCATCAGCAGCAGTTCTGCGGAGCAGCAGCAGCATGGCGGCAGCGGCCCTAGCACGATTTCCCAAAACCGTGGCCAGCTGCCCACCCTGCCTACACCAATCCCTGCCTGCGCTCTGATATCCCAGACCAAATTCCCTCTCTCGTGTCATTTAAGAGGCATTTCTAAGCCTTTGGAGATCTCTCACACCCAATTGGTTTGGTTTTTTTTTTTTTCTTCCCCTTCGTGTTGGGATGCTTGTAAAAAGACATTATCTAAAATACTTTCGCTGCTCGTAAATCAGATCGGCGCGTCCTCACCCAAGCAATGCTGAGCTAATTGGAGAATTACTGCATGATGGATTTAAAAAAAAAAAAAAACAAACCTCAAAATCCAAAATGATATCTTGCAGAGGAATTAATTTGGCAAATGTTTGACTTGGGCACTGTCATCCTTACCCTTTCCTTTTCGATGTCAAAACTGACGCTGGCTAAAAGTACTCTGAGTAATTTCCTATTAATCAATCTCTTTTTAAGAGGAGCTCAAAGGACGTTCAAGGCCAAGGATAGAGATGAAGGCATGGGGCCAAATTAATCCCCGGCGCAATGTTATGGACTCCAGCAAGGAAAGCAGCAGGAGGCAGGGAGGAGCTGGGGCTCCCAAATTCCCCAGAGCACAGTTTGCATGGAAATCTTTCCAGGGCAAGTGGGGGAGTAGAAAGGCCGAGCGATGGTCGGCCGTGGTGCTTTGCCGCTGCAGTCCTGCAGCCAATGTGTGGGTACCCAGGTTTTAGGGATGCTAGTACAAGTGGCATCCAAACTAAAGCAGGTTTCAATTGTGATGATGGCATCTTTCTGCCAGGGGGGCACAATCTGAGTGGGGAATAGGGCTGTGAAGGATGGAGACAGCGAAACGAAGCTGAAATAGCAAAGAGGATGATGAATCGGGGAAATAAAACATCAAAGCCAGCGGTGTGAAAACCCACTGCAAGGGATCCCACTGCACAGGATGGTGTTGCAGCTGTGCAGGGATTTTGGGGGAACTGGAAGGGGGATGGGGTGCATCCCTGCAAACCCCACTTTTCCAGGGAACAACATCACGGCCCCAGCTTTCATGCCACTGCTGATGGCCTCAAACGGATTTTGAGGGCCACAGAGGGTCGGGTCACAAAAGAAGGGTGGAGGGCCCCTGAGTCACAGGGAAACGGGGCGAGCTCGCAGTGTGCGTGGGGGAGAGCAGCTAAATCGGGCTGCCAGGTGAGTCACAGCACGAGGGGTTTGCTCAGCTGCTTTGGAGGAGTTTGCTTTCCTCCAGGTTGCCCAAGCTCAAGCAGAGAAGGGTGCCGGCGATCTCCAAATGGAGATATGGAAAAGGATGGCCGTGCTTCCAGCCCCTGTGGGTTGGTTATTTTTTTCCACTTGTGGTTTTTTAAAATTATTTTAATTTATTGTGTAGTTTCTTAGAGCTGGAAACCAGACCTGAAAGGAGAAGTGATCGGCCGTTTGCAGATGTGGCTGGGGACGCGGCCACAACCCACACTTTCAGCCCAAATTACCCCCAAGCTCTGCTTTTAGGTGAGGTCCCTGCTCTGGCTCGATGCCGATTTTGTTATTTCAACACAAAGCATCTCGGCTGGGCGAGGTGGAGAAACACAAAGTTGGATGTGTTGCTGATGGAGAGAGCGGGATTAAAGGGAGAAGAGGGCAGTTTCTGCTGGATGTTTGATTTTTCTTGGCAATGCTATTGCCCAGCCCTGCCCTCTCCCCGGAGAGGAAGGGAGCAGTTCTCCAACAACAAGGAAACCAGTCTGCTTTTGTGCCTGGCCCTTTCTTTTTCCTTGGCTGCCGGAGGATTTACCAATTAAATGGTTGTTTAGGGCTCTGAAACCGCTAATCAGATCTGCCAAAAGCCTTAATGAGAGCTTTTCACTTCCTTTCCTCTTTGTTTTATTTATTTAAATTTTTTTTTGGCCTGTTTAAAGGTTCGTTAAAGATCCATAAAGGATGGCAATGAGTTTCTCAAGCCACGCTCCTCTCCCCAAAATAATTGCACCGGTGGCTCCTGCCCAGCCTTCGCTGCTGCCGCTTGCTACCCTGCCCGCTGCCGCGCTGGTGGGAACTGGGGATGAGATGCTTTTCCCTGGGAAGCATTTTGCTCTTCTCTTCCCTTCCACATTTTCCCCTTTTTTAATTTTGGGACTTTTTTTCCTCCTTTTCTCTTTGCCTTTGCTATTGTGCATGCAAAGGCTGCGGCGAGCCTTTAGGAAAAGAGTGTTTGGAGCATGTTTGGTTGACTCCATCCTTGACCTCCAAATTCCTCCTGGGCTTCTTGCTGTTCTCATCCCAGCTCCTCTCCCTGTTTCCAGCCTTGGAAATGAAACCTCTCCCTAAAGAGCACCAGCCCTTCAAGGGTAGCAGATGGCTGATGAGGAGGAAAGTCGTGGGCAGAAGGATGCAAACGATCTTGGATGTCTTTGTGATATTCATCTCATCAAGGCCGCGCTGCTGGGGAAATATATCATCCAGTTTGCCTTCTTGTGGCTTCTTGCAGCTTCTTTCCCCACCAACCACCCAGATTTGGGGCATTTAATTAATATTTTATGCCTTTGAAACACTTCTAATGTCTCAGACACTATCACATCACGGGCTAACTAAATATTAAAGCTCCACAAAAGTGTGTTGTAACATCACCCAGACTTTTCTGGAGATGCCGCTCCAAAACAGAAACCCACCCCCCTCATCCGTGGGCAATTTTTGCAATGGTATCTTCTCTGTCAGCTGGAACAAACCTGCAAATTTCAGGATGTCAGAATCTTTCCTGGGATTGAAATTCCATGTTTTGATCAGCTGTTATTACTGGGTGTCACTGCATGCTGCTTGTGCCATCCGAGGCGTTTCAAAGATCTCAAGAAAATGACGATTTAGGAGGTTTAGCTTTCAAAAATTGGGCTTATTTGCAGCAAAATGGTATCTGCCTGAGTCTTTCCAAAAAGAACTCTTGCTTCTAGACCCACTGCCAACTCTGAAGTGCGGTTCCAAGGGGATGTGTTTTAATATTGAAGGGAAAAACCATAAGAACTTATGCAAAAATGATGAGGAGTTTCTCAAAGCTACTTATCAGCTGCAAAACTTCACCAGCCCTCTTCAAAACTGCAAAACTCGGCCCTCAGATGAGCGTATTGCACATTTAATTCTCTCTGCACAGATCTCCTCTGCACTGCTAGGCAGCTTAAGCCATTTTAATGTGTGCAGCAAAGGCTGGTGGTGACACATGTAATTAAGTCTTGCGGAACACCCTTCAACAGTAGAGATCAAAGCACTTTGCAAAATAAATGTGCGTCATTATCTCGACTTTACAGGGAAACTGAGGCTTAGAGAGGGGAAATCTCCCAGCAGACAAAGACTTGGAGGCAAGGAGGGGAAGGCAGGATTCCCAAATCCCTTGCCTGCTGACAAGGCGAAACTGTGGAGTGCTAAAATTGCTGGTGAATGTGTTTGGTAGCCTACAAATGATGAAGTCTTCAACAGGGGAATAAGTCGGCTTGAAAGAAGCAGCAGATTGAGATGCAAACAGATTCTCCCCCAAAAAAATGACAACTTGAAAAACCTGCTGCGTGGGAAGCTATTTTAAGGAGAAAAGTCAGTATTTTACTGTGTTGATCTAAGGAGCCTGGTCCTGCAGGAACAAATTCATTCGGTCTCTGGTTTTCATGCTATGAGTTGAGATGACCCAACCTCTTTGCATCATGTAGGCTCTACTTCACCCCAAAAACTCCTGCTTTCTGCCATGGTACGGCACCTCCGTAGACCGTATCTCAGAAATGATGTGGAAATTTAGGATGCACCTCATCTACATGCTGGCTTGCTCGTGTCTCTCCATGACTTTGTTGGCCAAGTAAGACTGGACCAAGCCAGAGGTGTCCCTCAGGTCACTATTTCTTGTCCCTACGTGGTGCTGATTTGCTCTACACGATATTTCTTGTTCCCAGTCCTTGTTGAGCCGAGCTGGATGTGCTGCTTGCCCACTCAACGTTTTTTGTTTCTAAAAACCCTCAAGATAGTACCCCTGCGCTTTCTTTGCTGTAATTAAATTTTGCTTTGCAACTACCAAAAAAAAAAAAAAAAAGCCTCCTGACAACCAGTGAAAAATAATTAGCAGCACATTGTGTCATTAAACACTAGACTTTAATTAAATTGCATAGAGATAACTGCCTCTAACGACTGCAAGTTTGGAGCCTCGAGGTACCCAAGCACTCGGCAGAATGGCGTGAAAGACCTCATAAAATAGACACGAGTTGAGTCCTTTCCTCTGGCTAATGAAGCACCTGCCTAAGTAGGGCATCATGTAGCGTGCTCCACCTGAAAATAGTTTATTATCCCTTATTCTCCCCTGCTTTTCATCTCTTTGGAGATAATGGGCATTTGTCAGGGTTGGGTTTCATCCTGGGAGGAGATGCTGCTCTTCTCACATTGGCCTCTTCGTGTTTGGCAACTTTTTTTTTTTTCATCTTCATGCCTTGGGAAAAGAGGTTTCCTATGGGATATGGAATGGACCTGGACCAACCATGACAGCAGCTCAGTGGGTATCATCCATGAAATTGCAAGCTCATGCAAGTAGTGGCTTTGCTGGGTTGACTACAGGTAGAGCTTCTTGAAGCATCTTGGCCACCATGTCTCATTGCTTGCCCATGTCCTTGATGGACTTGAGTTTCTCTTAGAGGGGTTGGAAATCCCAGACAGACTAATTTTCAAGGTCATTTTGGGTCTATCTACATCTCCAAGCCAATTTCCAGGCATGAGTTGTCTCTGCTACCTGGCTACAAGTCTCTCTGCTTAGTGTATGCAGGTTGAGTTTGCACCACTTGTGAACTTCTCGGGGTTTCTGTGCATGTTCAGTGGGTAAAAAGGTGGCAACTGGATTAATATCGGGGGGCAGGAGACGCTCCCAGGTTTGCACTTGCTTTTTGAGCTGAAAAGTGTTCTATTTTTCTAGTATTACTGCCTTGTCTTAAATGTAATTGAAATCCCCCGTTGTTGGCCCACTTCAGTGCTTTATGCTGACTTCTCCCAACGCGGGTGTAAAAGAGAAGCCTTCTTCCGCGTGAAAATTTAATTACTGCTTTCTCGCATCTCGCTGCCAGACCTATAAAAAGAGGCTTATCGTGAGTGATAAGCCCAGCGTCCTCGGGAATCGCTCCGTAACTCATGCACGGAGCTGGAATGCAAAAGGGCAGCTCCTTTCGTGGCCTTTTTCCAACCGCCTTCTCCTGGCGGTGTTACAGCCAGGCATGTTGATGCAAATGCCCAGGGTTTTGGGTTTGGCTTTTCTTTTCCCCTTTTAAATAGAGTAAATATCATTTGAATTCGACTGTTCCTCTCTTGCTTTTTGCTCTTTCATCCTCACCTCTTCCAGACAGATTAATTTTTATTTTTTTTTCCTTTCTACTATTTTAGTTGTGAATCCTCTTGGGAGAAGGTTTATTTTGAAGGGATCCCATAGCTGGTGTAAAGGAGCAGAAAGGCTCCAGGTCAGACATTGCTGTTGACTCTTTGCTTGTCATCATGTTGCAACATCCCCGAAAGCTGCCCCTTTGCGAGCAGATGTCTAGCTGAATCTCCGAAGAGCTCATAAACACAGAAAGCAAAAGGGAAGCGAGATAGTTCTTTGTTAAAAGCGAGTTTTTTGTGAATTCTTCTAGGCGTTTTTCCTCCCCGTAAAACTGCCCATTATGGGCCAAGGTCACGTCTCCAAAGAAAATAGTCATATGCTGGGCAGGGTTGTGGATGTGCCCAGAGTTGATGGAGGCGCTGAGCACGATGCTCCGCTCCAGGAGGACAAGGCCTCCTACGAAAGGCTCAAAAAACCCCTTAAAAAGCAGAATTCTCTCTTGGCTATCACCTAGATCTCGAGCAATGGAGCTGGCTCCCATCCCCTCTTGGCTTTTTCCCCAATGCGAGCTCTTTCCCTTTTGCCTCCTCCTTGCTTCCACAGCAGGTTGCAGCAGTTGGCTTTGATTTATTATTGCTGGATTTACTCAAAAGTATCAGGGAATGCTGGCTCTCTCTTCACCGGGGCCAGCAGAGAAGTGAAAGCTCCAAGCAGCACCAAAATTATTATTTATTACATTTTAAAACCAATTTTTATGAAAAATAACTTTTTTTTTTTTTCCTTTTGCTCTGCAAAAAATAAAACCTGCGGTTTGCTTTGGCTGGTGGGGGAGATGCACGGGACCTGGCTGCTCTTCTGCATTAATTAGGGTCAGGTCTGTAGGTTTTTACTTGCAATATTTGGCTGCCAGCGCCACAGCTTGAGATGATGCCAAGTTGTGCATCCAAACGACAAACCCCTCCTGTCTTGACAGCGCCATTGTTTCTCTCTTGAAAGGCCTGGCTTTTTTTTTTTCAAGGTCATTTTTTAGGCTCCTCAAGTGGCGTGATGAAAAAAAGTGGCTTCTCCCAGTTGCTCCTGTCTTGGATGGGTGGATGCATCTCCATCCCCATGCAAAGTGTTGAGTCCCCCATGCGTCGCTGTCTTTATGATTTTTTTTTTTTTTATAAGATTTGGGGTTTGTTTTTTTTTGTTTTTTTTTTTTAGGTTTTGCTCCTGTAGGAGCAATCTGGCAGGAGCACGGTCGTGTGGGTCTGCTCTCCAGCGCCGGCAAGGACAGGCAGGAGCTGGCTGCAGGTAGCCATGGGCCATCTGGCAGGGGTTTGTGTGCTGGCAGGTGCTGGCAAGGGGAATGCTCAGTGCTTTCAAAGAAAAGGGGAATAAAAAGGCGTTTGGATCACACTTTGCAACTTTGCAGGCTGTCCAGCGTTTACGCTGGGTTGGTGGAAGCGCTTTCTTACAACCCTTGTCCAAATCTAGCGGTTTAGACGGCAAAAATACCAAGTGCAGTAACCTGTTTCAACGTCGTATGGGATAATCCTGTAAATTAATGGTCTGGCTTCAAAATCTGAGCTGTGCTCCTATCTCTGCCTTCTGTACAGATGATAACTTTCCTTGGGTTTGGGAGCTTTTGGGTGAAAAATAGGGGAAAACCACAGCGCGCTTAACAACGTGGAGTGACAAGACACCTATGTGCACTGGCCTGCCTGTTCTCATCTCGAGGTTTGGCTAGCCTGGGGTAAAAACAGTGATTTATTCCCTGGGGGAAGCATTTATAGTCTGCCTGCCTTGGAAAAAAATTGTCTCTGAAGAGCAATTGCAAAGATTGGACTTATTTATCCAAGAGAAGAGCCTGGTAGGACGGGTATTATGGGTCTGGGAAATCTAGAATGGAGTAAAGATGAGAAATCAAGTGCCAGCGGTTCTGGAAGCGGAGCCGCGAGCTGAGAAACGCTGCGAAAACCTAGTGGGGAATACTTGACTTGATAAAAGGAAAATTTCTCGCGTCTGGTTCCGTAATGAGACCATATGCAGTTTTCTCTTCCAGCTGATGTAAATTCGGACCGACGGGTGCCGTGATACCGTGCGTTAGGTGAGTTTTTCAATGAGAAAAGCTTCCCTGCCACCGTCAGAAGCATATCTTTCCCCTGTTTCCATGCAAACTTCAGCTCTGGTTTATTCCGCTCTTCTCTGGGTACTTGGCGGTGGATGGATTTAATACTTAACTACAGCCTGTTTGCGCACCTCACCTGCCCGAGGAGATGCGGGGAATGATTTGCATATTTATTAAATATCTTTTAGGAGGACGCACGAGCCACATTGCTGCATCTTGCTCGCAATGCTGGGAGGTAAAGTAGCGATGGTAAAATAGGCAGGGATGCTCAAGGAGTCAGGATCTTGCTTTTCCTCCATTATTTCTCCCTTTCTGCTAAACCTTGAGCAGCAAAACCATCCCGGCACTCCTAAAGGAGTCCTCTGGAGTAGGAGCAGGCATAGAAAGCAGTCGGGACCATGTTTTTAAGCTCAAAAGACCTGTGCTGCGCTAGAAATACATTGGCTAACGTGGCCTTTAATGGAGAAGGAGAGCACCTGTGGTGACGGGATGCTCTCGGGGACCGGAGCAGCATTCATCTCGATGAATTTTTGACGCCTGCCATGTGGACACTTGGCGGCTGAGCTCATCCTCTGGGTGCTTTTGCGTTTGGTGTGGGTGGAGGCGATGGGCAGCCCCCCCAGGATGGGAGGATGGGGTTTGGTTTTTTTTTTTTTTTTTTTTTCCACCAAATTTGGCAGCAGTTCCTATATTCTGGTGCAGCAGCAACGAACCATTGATTCCTCTTGGGGTTGCCCAAAAAACCTTACTTTTATTTTCATTTTTGCTTGAGTCTCGATAAGCAATGAGCCATCTTGTAAGGTATTTATGCGTCCAGAGTGAAGTTGTTGGACAACGCTTGTTTTAATCAATTTTCCCTAAGGAAATCCATCTTGTGTGACTGCTCCTTGTGCCCAAAACCTGAAATTTGAGGCTCACTTGGTCAGTTGTCTCAAAAACCCCCATTTTGAGGCTCTGAGCCTTTCCCTTTCCCTCAGCCATCCCTTGCAACCACGAAGAAATGCACTCAAGCGATGCCACAAACCCCATCATGGGCCTGTCTTGCTTGACTAGATATCAAGGAATTGACCTAAATGTCTTCAATTTGGGTCACAACCGTGTGGTTTTGTTTTTTTTTCTCCTCTCCTGCTCGCAGTAGTGCTTGTTAACCCAGCTTGCATAATTCACCTTTTTTTGAGGCAGAAAGCAAATTCGTTGCTGCTGGGGGGAAAAAAAAAAAGCAAGCCGACAAGTAAATCCCATTTACACCTTTGGGAAGGAGCCTCAAACAGGTGGAAATAAAATTTGGCTGAAAACTTCCCCGGTACCCAAATTTCACCTGTTTGCATCGGCACATGTTGCCTGTTATCTGTATTCCTCGCTGGGTGATGGAGAGCCCGTAAAGTCGGGATCTAGAGCAGAAAACACACACTCTCTTCTGAGATGGATGGATGCTCCCTGCTCCGCCAAACATCTTATGTGCCCAAGGTGATACAGACATTGTAAGAGCTCCCCTGATGATACGGAAAAAAATTTATAGCTGCTTCAGAGCTGCAGATTTATGGGCTGGGGAGGCAAAGCTGCGCGAAAGCAGAGTAGGTTTAGGAATGCTGTGAGTGAGGAGAAGGGGGGTGTGGGTGATGCAGTTGGTGTGGGTGCATCCTGGTGGTGTTAATGGAGAGGGTAAGTTGGAGCAGAGGTGCATAGGGAAATTAATTTGATAGGGGAAAAAAAAAAATTGCAGTTTTTCCTCTGGTCAAGGTCAGGCTGGGCGGCCAGGGCAATCCCTTTAGGCCACGTGCGCTGCAAAGGTGAATGAACCTCGTTAAAACGGGAATGCGAAGAGAATTGAGGAGGCAGGGGTGAGATGTGAGATGAGATGGCAGCTGGGAGAGGCTTGGGTGAGATTGCTTTTGTGAGGAGTGTAAACAGCTGGGCAGTGCACCCGGCAGCATCTCTGTTTAAACAGACGTCGGCAGCTGTTTGCTCCTGTGGAGTTGGGCCGTGAGAGGCGTCGAAAAGCCGCTCGGCCCTGCTGCCGACTGGGATTACCCCTGGACGAGCCCTGCTGCCGCGGAAATCCCTCTGAGAGTGTATTGGGGATGTATTTGCCTTGGGAAACGTGGAGGGGGAGGTAGGAGCCAGCCACCCCCCCTGCTCCCGCTGTGCCAAGGAGACAGGTGAGGGCTGGAGGGAACCTGTCTCATCGCATTTGGCTGGGTCCTAGTGAGCTCTGCCTTCCCAGCCCTGGCTTTTCCCAAGATTTCGGGCATCTGCGGAGGAGCAGAGGTCAAAAGGGGAGGGGGGCAGGGCTGGAAGGGCTCTGGCTGCAGTCAGCATCCCTCCTCGATCCCTGTTTTGGGGAGGAAACACCGATCAAGATGTGAACCCACCTTATTCCCCAAGCTGCAGCCCTTCTATGAAGCGACTTTTCCGTGCAAAAAATATATAGATCTCATCCTATTAGCATCCCATAAACCCCCAACCTGTGTTGGATCAACCCCCTGAAACAGGAGCAAGGCAGCAGACGCAAAAAAGACCTGACAGCCTTCTGCGAGCGAGCGATAACGACGAGCGTCGGTAAACAAATCGGAGATCTCTGCGCCTGAGATGGCAGTGCGGCTGGGTTCTGCGGAGCCTGGCGTTGTTGCTACCCGAAGGGAAAATGGTTCTGTAAAATATTGGGGAAAAATAAGCAGTAGGAAGGTGGGCAGTGCAATGGGAAGGAGGTCTGCGTGCTCCCCAGGCCGCCGCTCACTCCGTTTGCAAGGCAAGCAGTCCGAAGTGTGGCCATGCGGGCAAAACTTTAATGGAGGAGATGCTCCCAAACAGTATTTTAGCACAATCTATGAAAATCCCAATGGCTTATGGCCACGTGCAGCAGCCCGGAGCCAGTGGGGAGCTGCCCTCTGCTTTTAGAATGTGATTGTCCCTCTGTCTGTATCTGTCGTCTGAGGCTCAGGGTGCAGTGCTGGGTTTTTCTGGCTTTGCATTGAAAATTTCTCCCCTGAAAGTGGCCCTGACCGTTAAGACAAGGAGATTTGTATGAGTTTTTTTAACAGCTGCCAAGTGCC
This sequence comes from Tetrax tetrax, assembly GCA_009806455.1. Lineage (NCBI taxonomy): Eukaryota > Metazoa > Chordata > Aves > Otidiformes > Otididae > Tetrax > Tetrax tetrax. The sequence goes on along the minus strand of WHYT01014940.1, from coordinate 98,198 downwards.
AGCTCTGCAGAACTAGGCCAGGGCTTTGCAAACATGTAGGACTCCATGCTGAAGGATGCTGCATCCACCCACTCGTCCCATTTCATCCCCAGCGTCCCCATGCCAGCACTTCAGGCCCTTCTGCCCAAGCAGAAATCGATCCCTTCCCACCCATTCGAGGGCAGACGGCTCTCCTGGAGCCCTCAGTGCACATCGAGGATCAATTTGCAATTATTCCTCAGCCCCTAAATTATAGATATCCAAGTTTAAATCCCAAAGCCACTTCCCTCAGGGGAGGAGCTTTGAGGCTGTGCTTCGTGCCAATCACTCACCGCACCTCGTCACAGCTGGGAAATACTATATACCCCTTTTCCTACTTTTTTTCTGGGTTCCTCCATGCCCTGCCAAAGCCACCATATGGCTTGAACAGGATCCATCCCCAGGGGCTCGTAGCTTGGCCAAAAAATCCCTTGGGAGGCTGCAGGCAGCTCCGACCCAGCACCAGCTCCATCCTTCACCCTCTCAATTACATGGTAATGCATGTAAAATTACAAATTTATTTATAGCCTCTATTTTTTTTCCTCCCCCCCAAAACTCCACAATTTTTTACAGCTCATCCGCCGTAACAAATTTGACTTCATAAAGCAAAGGCGTGGGTTGTTATTGCCTGATGGAAATAAACGGGAGAAGGCGATCTTTATTCCCGGGCCTGGCATTTGTCTCCCTGAATGCCTAACGCTGTCTCAATCGACACCTCGGATTTGTTCCAGTCACTAAAGACAGCGACAAACTTGGCTCAGAAGCAGGTGGATATTCCCTCCCTCTCCTCACTCCTTGCGTTGGATGTTGCTTGCTAACCCCTCGTTATTTATTCTCTGGGAGGATGCTCTGTTGCAAACTCCCTGTTATTTGTTCAACAGAGGGATGCTCCATTGCAAACCCTTCATTATTTGGTCAACGGAGGGATGCTGCATTGCAAACCCTTCGTTATTTGGTCAAAAAGGGGTGCTTCATTGCAAATCCCTTGTTATTCGGTCAATGGAGGGATGCTCCATTGCAAACCCTTCATTATTTGGTCAAAGAGGGATTCTCCATTGCAAAACTCATTGTTTTGCCAAGGAAGAACGCTCAGGAAGAAGGTGACAGGGATGCATGCCAGCACTTTTTGCAAAACTCTGAGCTGTTGGGGCGGATTTTTTGCAACCTGCTGATGGGAGCAGCAGCGAAACCTGGTTTGTGCCAGGAAAGGGCTTGCCCCAGATTTACAAGGGCTGAAAAGGGAGATGGAGCCAATGGGATTGACACTGTCATGCTTGTGCGGTGCCCCATCCATTGGCCAAGGTAGGGTTGAGAAGCCCCAAAAGCCAATGGAGTCCTGGATCCCTGTCCCCTTGTCCCAACATGGAGGGTTGAAGGGGGGAGGTAGGTGATGACCATGCTCATCTCTTATTTCTTCACTTGCTCATTTTTCTAGTGATTTTCTTTTTTTTTCTACCCATCTCAGGGAGGACAAAGCGGAAGTGAGCATTCAGTACAGCTGCCAGCATTGGAAAAAGATCCTAAAATTGATGCTTGATATTTTTTTAAACCCATTTTCAAGCTGAGGGGCCCTGATTGGGCATTAGTGGGGTTTTTTTGGGTTTTTTTTTTTTTGTTTTTTTTGAACTGGGATTATTGGGGGAAGGGGTAAAAAGGAGCATTTTGTAGATATCTGGCATTATTCAGTGGCAATTAGTTTGGTGAGGATGAGGATGGATGTAATCCCTAGCAGCCTGAGTGGTGGGGAAAAAAAAAAAAAGAAAGCCACGAGGCTGGACCTGAAGAGGTTTTGAGGCTATTTAACCCATCTATGTGCCAATAGCATCATTTTGGGGCAAAAATTGGGATTGAGGGAGAGTGGAGAATGGTATTTTCCACCCCCTCTGCAAGATGTGTGGGGATGGAGGTGGAAAAACGCCATGGAAAGGCTGCCTGCAACTTGTAATCTTATTTATATCCACCCCATGGCTGTCATCAGCCTATTTATACAGTTGCGAAGACGTCCTCTGCGATGTCTTAGATGTGTATATATATCTGTGTTTGTGCACTTTTATATTTATATAGCTCCTGGGAGGATTCATTTAGCGATGGGAGATGGTTTTTGGAGAGAATTTGTGGTCGTGGGCTGATGGAGATGTTTTTGGGACAAGCATCCTATGAAAAAAAGCAAAATATTTCCGATGATGGTTGGTGTTAAAGCAATTTAATTTTATTTTTGTTTCCCCTTCCAAGTTGGAGATGCTGCAGGAGCATGCGGTGCACTGGGCAAAGGACAGCCCCTAAATACAGCAATTAATTTGGGGGCCAAATCTGGGGGAGAAGGTTTATTCTAGGATGGAAAGAAAATATTAAAATTTCCCCCAAACCCAGGATTGCCAGAAAAATGCAAGTAGCTGAGAAGTTTGGCCTCAAAGGCAACTGAAATCTTTTGATTTTGAATTTTTTTTTTTTTTTTTTTTAAGGCAGAAGTGAAGGGATGTCTGTAGCAAAACATTCTTTCCAGCTGAAAAACAGGAATCCTCCGTCTGCAGAGAGGGAGAGAAAGGCCACACCAATCCTTTCAAAATGCTCCCAATTTTTCTAAAATTATGACATTCAAGCCCAAAACTCCTCCCTGAGTGACTTACAGGTGTGAAATACTGCTGTGTTTTTTAAAAATTGGGAGTTTTTTCACTCCTCCAGGTCTTCATTTTGGTGGAAAAAGGCAAATTCAGCTTTAATATTGACTCACAGGCTTGGGAGAAGGACAGGGCTGAAGACACGGGGACTTGTATTCTGAATTTTGCCCGTGTAGAAGGGATGTTTCTCCCTCTTGTGTGACCTTATATTTAGCTATAAAATCCTATTTTGGCGCAGAGATGAATGAATTAAAGACTTGTAAAATGTATTAGCCACCTGTGTGGATTTGTAACTATTATTAGAAATAATGATGGCCCCAAACATGCACGGTGGAGCTGAAGCAAGGTGACTAATACCTTGATTTTGAGTGATTTGGGGATAAAAATGCATTTATGCACATTTAGGCTGTGGTTTTTGAGACTCCGGGGTTTGTTCCTGCATCGATGCCGGAACGTATTAATTACAGTTTATTAATTATGGCACGCGTGCTGTGAAAAGCCCCTTGCTAACACGGTTGATGCTCTTTTGCTCCTTGTGGTTTTCCATCGCTCGACTTGTCAAGGCAGGAGAAAAGCCTTGAAAAAATCACTTTAATTCCCTTCTGTGTTGCAGGGCTTGGATGCTTCACGTTACCTGGCCAGAGCGGGCTCGGTCGAGGGAGTTCAGCACTCAGAGATACGCTAAAAATAAATACAATGAGATTTTTTTTTTTTTTTTAAACTAGGGGAATGGTGCTTTGCCTCCAGCTGCTCTGCTAAGAAAAATTTCCATCAGGAATACCAGAAAAGCTGCATTTTGGCAACAGGGTTGTTTCATGTTATGAGTTTTTATGGTTGAAAAATTGATGTTGTGGGTGGGAAAAGTCAGACCTGGGCTACTGCAGCGTAGGGGAAGAGTTTGGGGTTAAATGCGACGTGTTGGGTCATCCCATGGCCATGGTTTTTCGCTTTTTGACTGCTGACGTTTCTATTTTTGATGAAAAATAGAGAAAAACCAGATTCTTTGAAGTCGGACACCTGTGACTTGATTGGATTTTGCCACAGGTTTCAAGCCATCAAGGGGTGCAGAGAGGGGTGAGCCGGGATTTTGGAAATCATGGCAGGGAGCGTTTTTCCACAGGGTCATTAGCCAAGGATCGGTCCCCAGTAACACAAACAGGGGTGATTTGTGGTGAATTAGCCCTTCGCTGAGGGGAGAGTGGATGGAAAGGTTTTGCTCTCCAGGCAGCATGGGAAATATCTCCGATGGCTCTGCAATAGGGACCATGGGATGCGGCTGATGGCACCGGGATGCCGGTGCTCTCAGGGTGAATCGATGCCGCTTTAGCTCCCAAGCAACGGAGTTTTGCAGGTGGAGGACCAGAGATGAGTGCTCACTGTATTGCTCTTATATGCATAAATTAACTTTTAATTTCAGCTCTGAGCAAGCATCTTCTGGTGCTATGGATGGTGCGGGAGCCTGGCTGGGATCCTGGATGCGTTATGTAGAGATTTCCCACCTACGGGGGGAAAAAAAATGGGATTATTCCAGGCTTGATGGAGACCTTCTCCTACCAAGCCGCTTTGCCAACGACCATCTCCCAAATTTGGGATTCGCCCCATTTTGGGAAGTGCCTGGCTCCCGGCGAAGGGCAGGGGCAAGGCACGTGCTGCCCTTTGCCTGTTTCCTCGTTAATCTTGATTACGGAGCCCTGGCGCCCGAGTTAATTTTCTTGTAGATGGGTATCAGTCATGCAGCCGGGAATCGCTCAAAAGCTAATGAGGAATCATGTGCTCGCCACGTTATTACTCGGCTAATTAGCACACAGGCTTCTTCTGGAAAGGTTAGGAGAGAGGAGGTGAGAATTTTTGCCTTTTGGAGCCTTTTTTTGGTGGCAAATCGGGGTCACCGGGGACAGATGGAGGAGACTCACCTGTAATACTCTGCCCTGGATTTCAGCTGCTCCCAAAGGATGTTGGGGATGAGGCTTTGGACCTTGTTTTCTAGGCTGGATCCATCCCTCCTGAGGGTGGGAAGGACGGGGCTGGAGGATAACAGCTCCATCCCAAAATAGCAAATTTATTTATTTATTTATTTATTTTAAGAAGCAATCCAGCCTTTTGCAATGGGATGGGCCTGCGGGGAAAATTCTTGTTTATTAAAAAAAAAAAAAAGAAAAAAAAGGGAATAACCCCTGTCATGATCCGGATGGCTGCGTTTAGCTGGGAACGGAGCATCGCTCCCCATCGGCTCGGCTCATTTCTTGCCTTTCCAGGGGACCGCAGCCCCCGGGGGCTGTTAACCAAGTAGCTTTTACCAGCTGCTCTATTCACTCAAAATTAAAACGCAAGCAAAACCCAACCGAGCCAGACACCCAATACAAACGGCAATATTTTTCCCCACCAATTTACATCACTTACTGTCTCCTCCAATATCCTGGGATCCGGCTGATGGGCCCAGCTCGCTTCTCTCTGGCTTGCCCTGCACTCCAATATTAAATCTGGAGGCTGCCAGAGATGCTTTGCTGCGGGAAAACAAGTCCTGCTGGACGTGTTTTGGGATATTCCGTTTACGCTTCTCCCACCGCTTCGTCGCTTTTACTCCAGCGTTAGATTCTGCCGCCAAAAGGCCAAGCTGGAGCCGCAAGGGGCTAAAATTCAGGTGGAAAAGAGGTGGAGTTTTAATTTGAATTTATTTTTATTTGACGAGGAGATATTTTGGAGTGCTGTTATTGAACATCTCTGCATTGCTTTTATCTGCATGACCCTTCCCAACTTCCCAGCCTAAAAATCTTCGCCTCTTTATGCGCCTCATCTATGCGTTACCGCATCCGAGGGTGGAAAAAAATTGCTCCGTGCACCTCCCTGGGGAAACATTAAAATTAAGATAAAATATTCCCACTTGCTTGGGATGGGAGTGAAGAAGGGGATGGAGAGGGATGGGGTTTGTGGGTCAGCATGGTGAAGCAAGAGGGGAAAAAAATAAAACCCACATCCCGGCAGAGGCGTCTCGGTGGAGCATCTCTAGTGTGGGCTGCGAGCAGTGGCTCTAGAACTGGCTGAACTGGGTTTTACCTCCGGGCTGGCCAGTTAGGCTGACACTTTTTTAGGGTTTGCTGAGATACAGCCCCACGAGTGCCGGTTCTTCCTGCTCTGCCTGTTGGATTCCTGGGGGAGTGAGGAGAAGGCGATGTCTCTCGGGGGGTCTATCAAATCCACGATCAAATAAAGCGAGATTTGTTTTGCAGACATCTCTGTGGCTTTTCCCGGCGGATGAAAGGCAGAGGGAGAAGGGAGAGAAAAATCCAGCTCACTCAAAGGAATTCCAGCAACTAATTGATTTTTTTTTTTTTTTCCCGAGCCTGATTTCTTTCAGGGCAGTTATTTAAGAAGCAAGCCATAACACACCAGTTTTCATTAGACTGGTGTCACTGGTGGTGCCAAAATCTCAGCACAGGGCCTGTTCCCCATCCCAGGCAAACCTCTTTTTTTTTTTTTTTTTTTTTT
>WHYT01014940.1:70887-90815 GCA_009806455.1 Tetrax tetrax | reverse complement strand
TGATATCCCCCCCACCAACGGGGGACAGGCAACCCCCCACCAATGGGGGACAGAGGTCGTGTCCCCCCCCCCCACGGGCACCGAGACCCGCAGCCCAAAAATCTTGGGGTGACTCTGAGCTCTGTACCCCCCCCTCCCGAGATTTGGGGGGGTCCTATGCCTTGGGGACCCCCATGAGCGACAGCTTTAGGGTTTTTTTTTTTGGGGGGGTGTCTGCTCTTTGGGTGCCCCAAACCCTATAGATGGGAGGGGGGTGTGCTGAAAGAAGCTGCTCCCCAAATCTTCGTTATCCTGGGGCTTTGCAGCCTGCTCAGCTCCCAAATTAATATCTCCACTCCCCTCTTCGCTCCGCAAAGGGGTTGATGAGATCCGCCCCTGACCCCTACCATCAAAAGCAGGGTCCCAGTATGTAAAAATGTAAAAATTCAAGGAGTGAGGAAGTTTCCCCTCCCTGCATCCGGAGGCTGAGCGGTAGCTGTGCAATTTATTTTTTTTTTATCTGAATGCAATTTTCATCTTTTTTCCCCATTTTCTCCACGTGTCCCCCCCTCGTTGTGGGGGGTCTCAGGTGCCTGCTCTTTGAGATCCGGCTGCTGTCCGGATGCTTTACCGAGCGTGATGGAGGGATGAGCAGATCTTGCTCGATATCTCCTTTTTAAAAATTATTATTCTTAGTTTTATTTTTCCTAACGTACTTTTTCCTCTCCGGAACGGTGCTGTCAGCCGCTGCAGGGTGCGGGGAGGGGGAACGGCGGCTGCACTCTGCGGGGCTGAGCAGGGAGAGAGGTTGACACAAAAGGAGCTGATTCTTCCCCCGGCGTCGCAATCGCCTCCAAAATCATCCCTTGGGGACTGCGGGCCCTCCGGCTTAGCCGGAGCCCCCCATGGCTTTGGCCCACCCGGGGGTCGGGAAGGCACGACGCGTGGCCGGCGTCCCTCTTCGCCGTCCCCCTCCGTGGATTTTGACACCTCGCCGCTCTTTTCCCCGCTTGGCTCCCAGCATCCTGCCGGCATCGTGCTACCGAACGTGCAGTTGATAACAAAACCTGCGTGTCCGAGGGGGAAAGCTCGTGCTAAATCCCTTCCTGCTTCCCACCTTATGTCCTCCCCGCCGGTTTTAAGGTCACGGGTGGATAATTTTGCAAGGAACAACGCATCCCCCTGTTTTTTCCCCAGCAGCATGCTGTCCATCACCAGCGCGCAGATCATTTTTCCTCCCTTTCTCCTGGGTTGTTTTTTTTTTTTATTGCTATGAATTGACCGGTTGCTCTTCTGCTGCTGATATGTGAGTGTTGGTAGGGGTAAATCTGTGTTTGCAACGTGCATTTTGCAGGGGGATAAAAAAAAAAGAGGTAAAAGTTGTTTTGTGGGAGGAAGCCGATGGTGCTAGGGGGGAGTTGTGGGTTATAAAGTTACGTGGGATGAGGATCCTGGCATTCGACGGGGCTCGTGGGCAGGTTTGACGTTTGGGTTTGGGCATCCACAAGCCACGTTTTGGCTCTTAAACCTGCACCAGGACTTTGCTGCTTTCCCGTATCCAGAAGATCAGCTGCGTTGAGCATCTTCTAGCCCTTTGCAGAGAAATGCCGTCCCCAAAAAAAAGCCAATTTACACTCGGCTTTTTCAGCAAGCAGCTAAAAATCTTTGCCAAAAAACCTGGGCTTGGGGCGGACGCGCCCATCTGGATGCCTCCCTTTGCTCTGGGCAGCGGGAGGTTGCGGAGGCCGAGTGCTGCTCCCGAATTTCGGCGGGTGGGTAGCTTTTCAGTGGTTGATGGCATCCTTGGCTGTCGCAGCAGCGCGGGAGGATGCGCCTGTGGAGCTTTGTCCCCTCCCTGTCCCGACGCTTGGCTTTGAGGGATCCAGCGGGATCCGGCCATGTCGCCCGGGAAGATGCAGGAGGGCATCTCTGAAGCCATTTTGGGGGGAATGTCATCTGTTTTTGTTGTCACCTTACATGTTGCATGGTGCCGGCTCGGCATCACTGCTGTGTCCCGGAGGAGCACTGAGATCCCACTACCGGCGTGGAGGAGAGCATTGAGGATCCGTCAGAACCGCTTCCCATCCCGCAAAACATCTGCACCTTCCTGGGAGTGGTTTGGGGTTCTCTCTCGTAACAAAAAAAACCCCGTTTTATTTACCCAAACGAAACTGCTTGCGTCCTCGCTGCACGGTAGGTGGGCTGGATCCATTCTGACATGCCGTACGTCCCTCTGGGGAGCATCACCCCTTGTCACACAGCTTTTTTTTTTCTTTCTAACAAGCTCAATCTGTCCCCTTGGCCAGAAGAAGCTGCCTCGGGCAGGGCTAAGTGGGTTAAGGAGCCGTCAAGATGAAAAAAAAATAAAATAAATGAGGGCGCGCGGAGGAGGCAAGCGGCTGGACCGCGGATAACGATGGAGCTGATGGAGCCGTAGCCTCGGGACTCCTGGTTTTGGAAAGCCGGGAAGCTCCATCTGCAGAGCTTGGCATGGCTGAAACCTGGGCTGACGGATCAGCCGGCGCTCAGCTTGTCGCCCGGAATACGTTCCCATAAAAACATTCCCGGGGGGTTTGTTTTACAGCTGTTAAAACCAGAGTGGCGTTTTACAGACGCAAGAGGGAGGGCGGAATACATCAGGTTTTGGTAGTGACGAGGTGTTTCCGTAGTCCTCACGCGAGCGGTTTGCTTTAGCTTCTGGCTTCCCACCCTATGGCACCTCTTGCGATGGGAAAAAAGGGGAAAATTCCAGCGCAGCTCCTTATTTGAAGCTGCTGTGGGGTTTGCTGGGCTTTGCAGGGACCTGCTCTTAGGGATGTGCCCACGCCGTTTCTCCGAGCCAAAAAAAAAAAGCTTGGAAAAAAAATCCCTTTACAGTTATTGTCTTTATCAGCAAGCTGAATTCTCCCCCCTCTCCTTTCCCAGGGACTCTCCAAAGCTTTTCCTTGCAGGGATTTCCCCATCTTACACGTGACCCCCGGAGTGGCTTTCCCTCATGAGCCTGGAAAAGCTCCTTTTTCTCCTTTTTTGTCGGAAAATAATATCACTTTTACCTGGGAGACACCTGCTCGCATCTCTGCTGAGCTGATTTTGAGAAAAGAGGGGGTTTTGTTGGGACTTGGCGTGGCGATGGGGGTCAGTGGAGCATCCTCTGTGGCATGCGGGAGCAAATCCTGCTCGAATTCCCCTGCGAATGCTTGGCCCTGACCCAGAAAGCCGTCCCGCGCTTCCCCCGTCCTTTTTTACTCCTGCTTTTCCCCGGTGAATCTTGCGATTGGCTCAGGGTCACCTCATTTTCAACCCTTTCCTACTCTTTCTACGAATTCTGCCTTCCCGTGAAGGCCATGCTTTGCTACCCGGGTCAATCCAGGCCGCGAAGCCCCTTCCGAAAATCCTCCTAACCGTGCTAATTGCCCTTCCCCAATTAGCCCAGTTTTTCCCTGCCTTCTGTAGCAGTTTAGAGCTGCCCGTTTGACTCCAGAGCTCTTTAAAACAAAGCTTTAAGCAGGCAAACATCTTCCTCTTGCCTTGTACCTCTCTGAGCTGATAAGCATCTTCAGGATGTAGAGATACTCTGGGCTTCGTTTCTCGACAGAAACCCTCGTGCAATTAAATCCTGGCTGGTCCCTGAGTATTTCTGCCACTCCCCCACATGTCAGGGCTCGGTTTTGGGGCATTTATCCCTCAAATTCCTTTGTTGCAACAAGGGATCCCTTAGTTTTATGAGTACTCCCTAAAAAAAAATTTAAAAAGCTGGGGGATGCTGTAGGGTTTGGGTTGGGGTGTTGCTCCCCTCTTCACTGAAGGAAGGACTTGTGCTGCAGGTCCTGGGTTTGGTTCAAGGAGCCTTAAGCGAAGTGGCCTTGCTAAATGCAAGGTGCTAAATGCGATAGCAGAGAATCACAGAATGGTTTGGGTGGGAAGGGAGCATTAGAGACCATCCAGTCCAACCCCTCTGCAAGGAGCAGGGACATCTCCAACCAGATCAGGTTGCTCAGAGCCCCAGCCTGGAATGTTTCCAGGGATGGGGCATCCACCACCTCTCTGGGCAACCCGGACCAGTGGTCCACCACCCTCAGCATAAATTTTTCCCTATCTCCAGTCTGAATCTACCTCCCTCTGTTTTGAAACCATTGCCCCTTGTCCTATCACACCAGGCCCTGCTGAAGAGTCTTTCCCCATCTCTCCTGCAGCCCCCTTGAGGCACTGGAAGGCCGCTCTAAGGTCCCCCTGAAGAGCCTCAACTGTCCCAGCCTGTCTCACCAGAGCAGCCCAGCGTGGATTTGTGCCTGGGATTGCCCCAACTCAAGTGCAGGACCTTGCACTTGGCCTGGCTGAACTTCATGAGGTTCTTATGGGCCCACCACATGTGCTAAAAGCTATGTCCGTCACAGCCCTCCTGTGTGCCCCATAGCTTCTCTGCTGCCTTCAAGCGCTCCCAGGCAAGGTCCACCTTGGCGTTTCATCCAGGCTTAAGCGACATGGAAGCACAGTTCGGCTCCTGCATGGGTGGGTTTTTGTAGAGCATCTAACCGTGATGTTAACCGCATTCTCGCAAGACTCCCCTTCCCATGGGGGTGTTTCAGGGCTTCACATGCCTCAATTACCTTTTTTTTTTTCCTGGTTGTCATTGCAGAAATTATCTTTTCTCTCAGAAAATCCTTGATTGGGAACGTTTGACCAGCTTTCACTTTGCTCCATTCCCCAAGTGCTTTGAGATCTGCCGATGAAAAGCTCTCTACAGTGTCAGGATAAGAGCAGGTTTTATCTAATCCAGATGCACTAATGGCTTGGGAATTAGGCTGAGACAGGGGTAAGGCTCATGCTAAAGCTCCTGGAGTACTTGCTGAAGGAAAAACCTTCCAGGGAGGTGAGGATGGAGCCAAAACCACGCCCTTGCAAGGATGAAGATGTCCAGGACCTTCCCAGGACCACGTATGGGAAGGGCGAAGCATCAACACCTTGGGACCCGCCAGTGATGGGATTTCCTCAGAGCTTTGGGGTTTTCCCCATATTTTCTAAGAAAAAAGCCTGATATCAGCAATGCTGAGTCAGGCTCTTCACGCAGACGTAGGCAAAGAGGAGAATCAAGGGAAGGAGCCCCCAAATTCCTATTTTTTGCAAGCAGAGTGTGCAGCTCTTGCTTTGCAAACTTCACGGCTCGTGGATCCGGCTGCGAAGAGCATAGCGGGGAGGATGCAGCTGATGTGGCTGGTTTTGTTCCCTCGCCAAGCTGCTCTCTTTGCCCTTTTGTTTGCTTTCTGCCGAGGCACTTGGAGTACTGATGGGCTTATTTTTTAACTAATGACTGGCGCTCACATTATCTCTCCCCAGCATTATCTCCGTCCCACTTTTCCCCGTCTCCTTCCTAAAATAAACCATCAATTACGGGCTTGTTTTCCACGCTTTTGGGACTGGATTCACCCTGAGTGCCAAGGGCAGGCAGGCTCGCAGCAAAGTGCAGGGTCAATAACCCAATGCTGTGGTCCCCTCTACAGCGTTTTTATATAAAGCTTGAATTTTTTAGGATCCACAAAGCTGTTTGGGCCAGGGATGGGGCTGTTTCACTCTGAACTGGCTGAGAAATGGGGTTCATCCCTCCCGACGTGCTCGTCTACCCCTTTTTGGGGTGATCCTCGTTGCATATCACCTGGGGTCAACACATGCGTTTCCAGCAGAAGCCAGCGCTGGAGGAGCCAGCCCTTTGAAATATATTAGCTAGAAGCAAAACTAATCGTTGAAAAGGTCCTGGCAACCCCAGTGAGGGAGGCTTGAAGCAGGGAAGGAGGTTTTTCCAGTGCTGCTTGCCGATGACCCCCAAGGAGGAAAAAACACATTTCCCAATGCAGGGATGCTACAACCCAATGGAAACGTGGCATCACCGAACCCTGTCCTGGCTTCCAGACCACACATTTTGTTTCTTCTGGTGCTGGGAGCCCATCTCCATCTGCAAAATCCTTCTTGGCTGGAAGACTGGGTGTCTCAGAGGTATTGCAGAATGGAGCAGGGGAGGCAGGGATTCAGTTCCTCTCCTGCCCAAACCTCCATATCATTTCCCATTTATATAATGCCTTCAACAACATACTTTGGAGAGGAGGGTGAAGAGGATTAGCAGCTGTTATTCCGGCCCCGCTCCGCCTCCCTGTGCTTGTAGATAAATCCTGATGCTGCACCTGGAAGGGAAAATGGGAGCTGGAGACCCCTCTGCTGGGATGTGCCTGCTTTGCACGTGTATTTATCCCTATTTGTTTGTTTGGAAAGGGTTCTGCAGGAACGGGGATGGGCTGGAACGATGCAGAAATGCTCCATGATGGGGGTTTGGTTCTCCCAAAGTGATGGGTGGGGTGCAGGGTGGCGGTGGGGACGTAGTGGATGGCACTTGGGTTCACTCCTAGGTGGACTGCCATCCATGGAAGTGCTTTCTTCGGGAATGGGTTTTGTGGACAACCCTGGATTTGCTGGTAGTAACTTTGCTTTTGATGGTGCTTGCACTGGGGAGGACGCTGGTCCTCAAAGTGTGTTTTGCTCCTGGTGCTGATAATAAGTGAAAAGCAGAAAATGAGGAAAAGGGTGATTTTGATTGGTGGTTGTCATCATCACAGTACCAAGTGATGGTATGGGAGCCACTGGCTCCTCATGGTGGGGTTGAGGTGGACCATAACAGCAGGAGGTGGGGAAAAAGGCTCCAGTTCAGCAGGTATCACCAAAAGCACTAGCATCACCCCAATTTTGAGGTGAGGGGCACGTGGGTGAGCTGAGCTCCCTGCTCCCCGGCGAGCCCTCTCGTAGAGATGAGCACCTTTTTCATCACAAGTTGGTTGTTGGTTGCATCTTTCCTTCTGCAAAAAAAAAATAATCCTTGCTTTGGTTGGAAATGGTCTGGAAGGGGATTGTGATGGCCAAATGATTTAGGTTTCCATCCCAGTTTGCACCTCTGGAGAAATGGTTTCAAAGCTTGGCTCACAGTCATGCTTAGGAAGATTTCCAGCCTGAATTCGGGCAGTTCCTTGATGTACCATGATCTGAGATACTTCTTCTGCTCCGTCAAGAATCTTTCTCATATTGTAATCTCAGAAAAAGCCCCGTTCCCTATGGATTTAGCTTCTGCTGTGAGAAGGGGACCACACACACAGGGTTTGCTGTCCCACCCCCATGCCCTGCTTGCAGCACTGCCAGCATCCCAAGAGCCAGTGGTTGAATTTGACTGGTTTCCTCGCTTTTATCCTAAAGATCTACCTGTCAAGTTGTGTTGCAGAAGGAAGCAGTGACTCAGAGCTGGGTAGGAAGCTTTGGGCAACGTTGACGTGCCTGGCACCCCAAAATTTATACAGTGAGCTGCTGGGGAGTGTTTTTTTTTTCCATGTGGGATGGCTAGCAGACTAGATCTGGTGATGCAGAAGCACCATATAATGGGTAGATATCGCTCCAGGGAGGGTGAAAAGATGTGTCACCACCAGGAACAAGGCTGGGTGGTAACGCTGCTGGTTCAGCTTCATGAAGAAAAAGAAAAACCTCCAGCATGTCCTCTCCGCTTGGGCCACCTTCACCTTGCAGCTTGACAATGAGCTATTGTCCATAAGTGCTGGCCAAGGTGGCTCTTCTAAAGCTATTTTTGCATTTTGTTGAGTTGTTATGGCTTTTTTTTTTTTTTTTTTGCTTCTCTATGGAGGTTCTTTGCAAGCAGTTGACGTATGGAAACTAGCTAGAGACAGTTGGGTTTCCTCCTGACGGAGAGCGAATTTATGCCGTTGTAATTATAGCAGTGGTGTGGGAGTGGAGCAATGCTCGAGGAAGCACGGGTTTCCAAATTAAACCCTTCTGTTCCTAGAAATGTGCCTTTAATTTTTTTTTGTTAGAGCAGGAAACCAGATCTGGGCAACTTCTCGGTGGGAAATGATTTGGAGGGGGCAGGATTTGGGCACTTGGATGTTAGGGATGCCCCTAGGTTTGTTTGCACAGACCACCCGCCTCCTCTGCCTCCTGATCCGCTAAAAGCTCCCTGCCGCGAGAAAACAACCCAACTCTTTAAAATTGAAAGGGTTTATTTAAACGTTATCTAGCCGGTGAAGGGAGAGAGCATATTAAACGGTTATATTTAGTGCCGGGCGTAGGACAAAGCAGATGCAGAGAGATTTTTAACACAGGAATGTTAATCGCTTACACCACACCGCCTCGGAGATATGTATATATATATATATTTTTTTTTTTCTATATATGCAACATGCACGTGCTTGGACACCCATGTGCTCACCGAGGATGAGGATGGGAATTGAGCATCACTCCTTGATTGGCTTTTTCACCTTTTTCCACCCTGGAAAGCCCATCTCGGTGGGGCGAAGCAATGCTGCTCTGGGAGCTGGAGACCCCCTGTAACGCATGGTGGGAGGGATGTGCTTTGGCACTGGGGGGGTGCACACAGCCCGCCATTCTTTTTGCCCCCCCAAAATGTGATGGGGATGGGAAGGAGAGCACTTAGAGGCTCGCAAACGGGCTATTTAACAACCCCAGCAAGCTGCCTACTGCATTACCCACCCTCGCGGGAGCACTGAATTAAAGGAAATATTTTATGATCCTACGCTTCGTTATGTTTTATTAAAAGCAGAGCATCGGCCTCCCCTGCCATATTCATCAGATCAGAGGCTCAGCTGGGTTGGTTTGGGTTTTTTTTCCCCATCCTTCCCAAGCTCTCGCTGCTGTTGCTGCTGTTCCCCAGGCATCCCACTGCCTGGGTTGGCTGTAGGGCCGATCCGGGGTCTCCTGGTAGAGAAGGAAAATATGCCGTGGGGTGAAAAATTATAGAATCATAGAATGGTTAGGGTTGGAAGGGACCTTCAAAGCCCATCCAGTCCAACACCCCTGCAGTGAGCAGGACATCTCCAACCAGATCAGAGCCCCATCCAACCTGGCCTGGAATGTTTCCAGGCATCCACCACCTCTCTGAGCAACCTGTTCCACCACTCTCAGTGTAAAATTTTTTTTCCTAATATCTAATCTGAATCTACCTCCCTCTTAAAACCATTACCCCTCATCCTGTCACAACAGGCCCTACTGAACCGTCTCTCCCCACCTTTCCTGCAGCCCCCTTGAGGTACTGGCAGGCCGCTCTCAGCTCTCCCTGGAGCCTCCTCTTCTCCAGGCTGAACAGCCCCAGCTCTCTCAGCCTGGCCTCACAGCAGAGCTGCTCCAGCCCTCTCAGCATCTGCGTGGCCTCCTCTGGACCCTCTCCAACAGCTCCATGTCCTTCTGATGCTGGGGGCTCCAGAACTGGACGCAGTACTCCAGATGGGGTCTCAGCAGAGTGGAGCAGAGGGGCATAATCCCCTCCCTCGACCTGCTGGCCGTGCTGCTGAGGATGCAGCCCAGGATCTGGTTGGATTTCTGGGCTGCAAGGGCACGTTGTTGTGCTGAGCTTCTTGTCCACCAGCACTCCCAAGTCCTTCTCCTCAGGGCTGCTCTCCATCCATTCTCTGCCCAGCCTGGATTTGTGCCTGGGATTGCCCCACACCATGTGCGGGACCTTGCACTTGGCCTGGTTGAACTTCATGAGGTTTGCACGGGCCCACCTCTCCAGCCTGTAAATGTGGCCGTTTGGTTTATCTCAGGATGCCCTGTCTCCAAACGGGCGTGGGGGTGTGAAGTCATGCTGCAGGAGTAGGGACAGATGGAGGAAGTGGAGTCATCCCATGGAGGGATTTGAGCCACGGATGGAGATGAGCATATCCCCATGAAAAGATGCTTGGAAAAGCCTCCTCCCATTTTTCAGCTTTGCTCCATCTCAGGGCAACCAAGTTCAGGCGGGGAGAACCTCCAGGATATCACTGTTTTGCAGGAAGAGACCCCCAAAAATGCCAACATCCCCTCTGCAGAGGTGGAGTAGTGAGCAGGGCTGGGAGTTTGCTCTATCAGCCGATGAGAATGGCGGCAAAAAAAAAAGACAAATATCGATAGCTAGGAATACCTGGAAGCAGTTGGGAGATGGAAAGGTATTAATTAACAGTTATTTCTCAACGGCGCAGAGATGGATAGGGATGAAGGTAACAACCATGTGCGTCCTCTCTGTAAGGGTGGCAAAGTGACGGTAAATCAGCGTTATGGATCAGCGCTGGAAGAGGGAGATAGGTTTTAATCTTATTAGCAGCGCGGCATTACTGAGAGAGCAAAGGGATTATTAATCAGGGAGCGTAAACGGGGGGAGAAAAGGCTGGCTTCGAATTAGCGATCCGGCTCGGTAGAGCAAGTGCTGAGCGGAGTGGCAGAGACGGAGGAGAAAAGGCAGCGGGTGGAGGCTGAGTCGGGGGGAAGTACCGAGGGAAAGGGGAAAAAGCCCGTACCAGGGAATGAGGGTGAGGATGGAATGTGGCTGCTCCGCCTTGGCCACATCGGTGCCCAGGGCTGAGCGAAGGGGCCTCTCTGGGCCAGGGCCAAAGTCCAGAGCTGGAAGCCCCTGTAGGCTGTGTCTGTTCTAATGTAGGATAGGCAGGTGTCTGTCCCATAACCCATCCATCTGTCCATCCTTTCCTTCATCCATCCCTTCCTTCATCCTCCCATCCATCCCTCTATTCCTCCATCCATCCCTCTCTCCATTCTTCCCTCTATTTTGCCATCCATCCCTTCCTTCATCTGTGCATCCCTCTATCCCTCTATTCTTCCATCCACCTCTTCTTCCTTCATCCCTCCATCCATCCCTGTATTTTTCTATCCATCCCTCTCTCCAGTCCCTCTCTCCATCCCCTACCCCTCACCTTGACAGGCTGGAGAGGTGGGCCCGTGCAAACCTCCTGAAGTTCAGCCAGGCCAAGTGCAAGGTCCTGCACCTGGGTTGGGGCAATCCCAGGCACAAATCCAGGCTGGGCAGAGAATGGATTGAGAGCAGCCCTGAGGAGAAGGACTTGGGGGTGCTGGTGGATGAGAAGCTCAACATGAGCCGGCAATGTGCCCTTGTAGCCCAGGTGGCCAACGGCATCCTGGGCTGCATCCCCAGCAGCGTGGCCAGCAGGTCAAGGGAGGGGATTCTGCCCCTCTGCTCTGCTCTGGTGAGACCCCATCTGGAGTACTGCGTCCAGTTCTGGAGCCCCCAGCATCAGAATGACATGGAGCTGTTGGAGAGGGTCCAGAGGAGGCCGCAAAGATGATGAGAGGGCTGGAGCAGCTCTGCTGTGAGAGTTGGGGCTGTTCAGCCTGGAGAGACCAGGGAGACCTGGTACCTAATGGGGCCTACAGGAAAGATGGGGAGAGACTGTCCAGTAGGGCCTGATGTGACAGGACGAGGGAAAATGGTTTTAAAATAGAATGAAGCAGACAGACTCAGACTGGACATAAGGAAGAAATTTTTTCCAATGAGGGTGGTGGAGCACTGGCCCAGGTTGCCCAGAGAGGTGGTGGATGCCCCATCCCTGGAAACATTCCAGGCCAGGTTGGCCGGGGCTGTGAGCAACCTGGTCTGGTTGGAGATGTCCCTCCTCCTTGCAGAGGGGTTGAAGTGGGTGGCCTTTAAAGGTCCCTTCCAACCCAAACCATTCTGTGATTCTATGATTCTTTATCTAACCAGTAGATTGGGATTTGCAGCAGTGGAGAAAAGGAGCAGAGTGGCTTTTGCTGCTTTTTGACACCCAACTCAGCTAACAGTGATGCCAATCTGCCTGCCTGGGGCTCCCCCAAGGTTGTCTTGGGGGTAAAAAGCTCTAAATTGAAAAAAAAAAGAGTAGATTTTGTAGCACTTGGCACTTCTGCCTGGCACCAGGCTTTATTTTCCCCCTTCCTCTACCCAAGGTTGTGTCTTTGGAGAAGTTGTTCAGAAGGAAAATAGAAAAAACTAAAAATATTAATGATTATAATCCCTTTCCAGTTACCCGGTGCAGGAATCGATGGTGTGGGCAGGGATTGCTCACGGCAGGCACCCAAGGAGGGAGGGGGAGAATCGATGGCCACCTCGTTTGTCCCTGGTCAGAAATATGGGCTAATTAGATTTTCTGCAAACGGAGAAAGAAATAAGCGAATTCATCATCTGAGTCATGGTCACCCACTTCTCCTGGGCCACCTTGGCACAGCAAAACCCCACCAATGCCTTGCCGAGGTGGGACACCTGATGGTGGCATCTCAACATAAATCCTCATACTCGTTCTTCAGTGAAATTAATTTTTGTTCCCCCCTCTGCCCACCCCAAGCCTGCGTATCTCCAGCTAAAGCTGGAAGAAGAGAAGTTTTAGGGATGATTGTGGAGTTTCAGGTGGGAAAATTCCAAACTGTGCTTGTTTTTCTGAGGAGTAGCATCTCTAATAACCCCTCGCTCTTCTTCTGGGATGGGATTTTGGCTGGGCCTCAGAGGGCTTTGTAAAGGGTCTTGCTTTCCCCCTTGCAAGTGAGGAAACTGAGGCACGGGACTCACTCCAAAAGCCACCCTTCGAGCCGCTCCCTGCTGCTTCCAGCTCCGCTAATTAACCCTAGCTGGGATTATGCTGCAGCCTAGATTAATGCTGCGAGCCGTGGCTTCAAATAATTAACTGCTGGTGTCATAATCCCCATCCTGATGGAGGGCGAAGCAGCAGCAAAATCATTGGCTGCTGTCGGCGGGTCACTCCCCAGTTCACCCACGAAGCAGATTGGTCTTCGCCAGGGGCTCAGCACCTTTTTTCCTAGATTTCAACATCTGTGTCTAATCCATCAGCTTCACTTTGGAGCTCTAACAAACTGGGCTGGATACAAATAATTTGCCTTTTTTTCTTCTTGAAATGGTTTTTGCTCAGTGGCGCTTTTGGCGCTGGCTGAAGACGAGACCCTTATCCCAGGTGAGGTTTTCCCTAATCCCTCGTTGCATCCAGATGTTGCATCTTCCTGATGCTGGGACAGCGTCTAATGGGGAATCGCTTCTGTGTCAGGACGGAGAGCTAAGCCTGTTGCTGGGAAAAAGGGTCTGGGTGTTTGCTGGTAGGGGGAAAAAAAAAAACAAACCCAAGCTTTTCCAATCCTTTGCAGCTGGTAAAGCGATAGCAGGGTAAAATAAGAAAGAATTGGTTTTTTTTTAGCAGGTCTAGAGGTTAATTAGGATCAACGATGAGATGCTACTAGAAAAAGGAGAAAGCACATCTCTCCTGGGAGTTATTAGCAGAAGTCGCATGTGGGGGGGAATTATTGCGCTGCAGTTGAGACTGGGAGGTGACAGCATTTTTGAGGGGAAAACTTTAAAAAAAAATCCAGCTGCCATGGAGGAAATCCACAGGAGAGTGAGAGATCCCATGGGAACTGGGTTTGCTTAATTGGGGAAGAGAAAATTTGGGGTGAGAGGGGAGGGATGCGGACATGGAGCTGGTGCGATGTGGAGGGGTGACATCTCCCACCCATTGTGCTTCATTTTGCCAAAATCCATTGGCTTTTGCCAAAATCAGGGTGCAGTTGTTTTAGAGGACCCTGCCTTAAATAGCTGGTGCTATGGGAGAGGCCAAGAGGTGCTGGCAAAACCGTTGCTCCAGATCGGTGATGCCACTGGGTTTTCCAGGGAATTTGACTCTGCTGGACCCTGTTTCCCTCCTCTTCTGGCACGAGACATCGTTTAGGGCTCTGAAACCCCCCAAAAAAGCATTCAGGATGGCTCAATCCTTAAATAACCTGTAAACGGGGAGAAGGGACCAAGACTGATGAGCAATGTAATGATGACAAACATCTCCTCCTTCCAAAAAAACCAAACCCAACAACCCATCACGGGTCAGGGCCACCAATTTTAGCAGCTATAAACCGCAGCTGGGTACTTCAACGCTGCGCTAAAGCATTATATTTTAATGGTGATATCAGTAGCGTGAAGATGCGGTAGTAAAATCTACTCCTCCCCCCGCTTCCCCAGCATCGTTAGGACATGGAGGCGTGCGGGTGCGCATCATAAGCCGTTGGCTTTACGGCAATGTGCCGAGTCCGCCGGCAGTGTGGCGAGCTGGGGAGAAATTATAAATAAAACTTTACTGCGCTAGAGTAAATGCTGCTAAATGTACTTCACGTTTGCGTGGCGGCAGGAGATAAATATTCAATCTGTAATTTATGTACATGGCTTCCCAGCCCGTGCAGGGGGCATCTGGTGGCAGCTAATAAAATACAATATATCAAGAAGAGTTATCAATGCAGCAAGCACAACCCTGCTGATAAGCTGTGTGGGGTGGTGATACCCACCTTCTTCATGTTGGCTGCTCTTTTCTGGGGTTGATTTATGGGGTTTTGGGGTGGAGGGGTTGTTTCCCAAGTGGCTGTTGGTTTTGGTTGGGTCTCTGGTCTTTCTCTGTGTGACCGCGTGTAGAGAAATACTCACCTAGGGGTAACCTCTGTCTTCAGCCTTGGGGTGTTGTAATATTACCCAAATGGAAGATATTCCCCATTCATCCTAGTAAGGTACCCCCCAAATCCTTGTCCAGTGCCCATTGCTTCCCTCCCAGCCTCCTTTTTCTTGCATTCACCCCCAAATCGGCCCTTGTCCACCATCTCTCATTTTGTAGTCGGTGGGTTTGGCTTTGCAGCGGCTCACGTTTCTTGAGGTGGGCAGGATGCGTCCCTTGGCTTCATTAATTTGCAATTTATGCCACCAATGTTGCATCTCTGAGTTTCTCTCTGGGGAATTGCCTGGGTTTTAGGTTGAGGGATTCACTGAACATCCAAATGATGCATCCGAGGTCATCCTGGGTGTTTGTACCGGGGTACGGGCTTGCTCCAGCCTAATATTCTGACCGTTTTGCCTCAAAACTTCCATCTTTTTGCTGGAACAACTGATTTCCTGAGGATTTTGGGCAAACGCCTTGACGGAGATGTAGTACAAGCACTAACGTGGCACCACAAGTAGAAGAAGCCGAGCTAGAAATGAGCTTTCTCATCTTGTGCTCCGGTGAGCTGGAACAGCCCTGCCGATGAGCCTTTGCTTAGAAAAGATGCGATGAAGACGTTAAAGCGGGTTTTGTTTCAGTCCGTGGCCGAGCCGTGTAGCTGATACGGATGGCTTTATCCCTCACAGATTTGTTTATCGGGAGGCACACAACGAAGGGGATGATGAGCTTTTAAAAAGCTGGTGTTTACATCAAACTGGCGTTTGATGATGGATGGAGTTGGTGCTTGAGTAGTTGATAGAAGTAAACAAGAGAGGGAAAGGTAGGAATGCCGGGAGGAGGAGATGGAGAAGGGGCAGGAGATGGGCATTGGAGAGGGGGAAGGAGCAACCGCAGCATCCCCAGGCTCCCATGACCCGAATCACCCATTGCATTTGCATGGCCAAAGTGGCCCAAATTCTCCCTTCCTGTGTCTGAGGCCATTTACAGCGCCGAGGTTGTGCTGATGTGCGTGAAAACCCCGCTGAGCCGAAGCATTTGTAACATGTTTTTAGCCCAGCATGATCCATTTTGAGCCTCGCTCTTCACTTCTCTGCAGCCTGCGGTGTTGCTGGGCCATACCTGGGCTTAGCTACAGGCACTAGTGTGTACGATCCAATCTCTGCCCTTAAGAATGGAAAAATTACTGTGGTGTTCATAATGAGGGCAAAACTGGTTTAAATATTTATTTTTCTTAAGATGTATTGACGTAACTCTGGGACGGCCTTCCGTGATTGCATCGTGTCGAAGACGCTCTCCATGATGCTGAGAGGGCTGCACACAGGTGATGTTGGGTACCACAGCACGGCACAAAATTAACTTTTATTTCTTTTTCTTTTTGGCTAGGATATTTTTTTCCCAGGAGAAATTCAGGATTTAAGGAAAAAAAGAAAGCTGTGGGCAGTGTTCAAAAGTCCTGTCTCAACTGGATTTTGTCACCAGCATGGAAATAATTGGAACTTGGTTTTGCACACCCCGAAACAAAGCAAAAAAGCTTTGGATTGGGACACGGTGATGAATTTTGACCGGTAAAGCTTAAAACCCCCATCATTCTATAGCGTTTTGACAGATTTTGATCATTAAATCCTAACTGTAGCAGCCCCCTGAGGGTCTGCCTGTCCCCAGCAGCCCCAGTGAAGTGGTTTTCTCAGTTAATCTTGATTTAAAAGGGGTTGAAAGGCCAAACCGGCCAAGCTCAATCAATTTATGGATTAAAATTATTGATCTACGTTACAAAGAGCTAATGAGACATGGGACGCATCTGTAGGATCTGTCAGATTCAATGGACTAATGCATTCCCTCTAGATTCTCTACGTCTTCTCCCTGGCTCTGCGGCACCTAAGGATTTTGGGGCTGGTTTGGCCCAGCAACCCCTGTAAAAAATAATTAGACATACAGCTGCAAAGTGTTTCCTCCCACTTATGCAAATAGATGAGGTAAGAGGCATCTAATTAAATGTTTGTACTTTAATACGCCGCCATGTGAAGGAAGATGAATTTTAATTACCGGCTCTTAATTGTTCGGTCGGCCTGTTAATATCCTATTTACGCAGCGTTAATGCAATTTGTTCTCTGCCAGCAGGGCTCTTCCTCACAGCGGGGGATGCTGGATTTCTTCGGTTTATTTCCACGGAACAGCCCCATTCTGCAAAAGC
Organism: Tetrax tetrax; assembly: GCA_009806455.1. Classification (NCBI taxonomy): domain Eukaryota; kingdom Metazoa; phylum Chordata; class Aves; order Otidiformes; family Otididae; genus Tetrax; species Tetrax tetrax. Next base: position 74,348 of record WHYT01014940.1, on the reverse strand, counting down.
CGGCACAGTTTTTGGGGGCAGACAGCGGGTTGGGGGATGCTTAGCCCCGCTGGCGCTCGGCTTTTGGTTTTTTCAAAGGCCAGGTGGGAAATCCAAGCAAAACCCAAGCAGTTGGTGCCTTTAGAAGCACAAACCAAAGGAGGTTGGCTCCCCGCAACCTCTTTTTCCTTTGCAAAAGGACGTCTTCTCTGGAAGCGCACTGCTGACTCCATCTGTCACATCTGATTTCACTCGCTGGTGTTAAACCTGTGTTAAACCCCTTATTCCTCCATTAAAAAAAAAAAAAAAAATCAGTGCAGCAGCTTTTCAGGAGGAAAAGCTTAAGATTCAGCAAAATTTGGCCACTCCAGCTTGGGACGGGTGCGAATCCTTCGCCGGTTTGCAGCCCTTGCAGCCCTCCCAGGTTCACAAGGAGAGGCAACAACACATTATAATTGTAAATCGTCCTGGAATATCAGAAATATGGCAGCAGTGGAGCTGGGGCGGGAGGGAGGAGGTCTCTGCGGTGCTCACAGGAACGGGAGCGACTGCTGGCGTTTAATCTTTAATGAACAAGATGTTGCGAAGTGCTGTAAGTCAAAGCACGTTTGCTTAACACTCCTCAGCCCTGGCATGCAGTGGGTGACGTCCCCGTCCCTGGAAGACATCCACCCTGGAAGGTGTCTGTGTCCCGGGAAGACACTCAGCGTCTTCCTCTGGTGGAGAACAAGGAGCAGGATCACTCCCCACGGTTTTTTTTGGGGGGACGATGATTTGCAATCCTTTAGCATCCCAACCGGGTCTTCTGCAAGGAGCAAAGTGCCTCCTCGAGCAGCAAAAGCCTTAAATCTTGGAAAATGAGGAAAATCCACCCTGTGATGATTAGGGAGGTGCTGGACCCCCTTTTCCCCCTCATTCCTTGTATTTGCACCCTGAAATACTGTCCTGGTGCCGACTTGGAAAAGCGATGGAGGAATTGGTGTAAATTATGTATAAGCCCCACTAATCATGGGCTGATTAAAATGGTGATGCGTTAATATTATCCCCCACCCATCACCTCTGCTGAGGGGGACATGCCGGCACCCGAAGGATGTGGGAGGACATGGCGAGGGCAGGTGGGGTGGCTGCATCCCCGCGCGTCCTCTCCTCTGGCTCTATCCCAACGCGTCACTCCACTCTGAATCTACTGTTCTTATTCCCAAGAGCAAATATGGGAGAGGTTGAACCTTGGTGACGTGTCCCAAAGGGGTAACGCCCATCGTCCATTTGTGGTTGGTTTTTTGGGAAGCAGCAGGAGGTGAGACATCAGGAAAGGAGATAGTGATAAATTAATATTTAATTTGGGCGTAGCTTAAAATATATCAGGCAGGTGGGAAAGATGTGGAGAGGTTGCTTTGCTGGGATGTGCTGAAAGGCTTCATTGCCCCGATGTTTTCAAGGGCAACCAAGCTGCACTCCCACTCCTTAGTGGAACGGGGTTGTGGGGGGACCTGAGCCTTTCTGAGGGGTTCAGCCACGCGTGCTGCATCCCAAGACGTTTCCATGGGGCAACTGGCTGCCCTCGTGTGCCAAAATCCCCGCCGGGACACTCAAATGGGGGCAGAAACGGGGCTTTAGGCCAGCACCAGCATATGCCCGCGTCCTCCGCTCGCCCGGCCGGGGCGAAACCTCCTCCTCCCTCGCAGTGACTTCATAATTGAAAGCGCCGAGCATGTTACAATGTGCTCCTTTTATTAATATGTCACTCCTGATTTAAAAGGACATTTCATTTATCTCTCCCTTCCCTCTCCCTTTTTTTTCTTTTTTTTTTTTTCCCCCTTCCTTAAACTGGATATCACACGAAATCCCACTGCTCACTCGCAAAAATACGCTTTTCTCCCCAGGGATGCGATCTGATCAGAGGGCTGAATTTCCATAGGTCAGAATCTAATTGGAGGGTGGCCTGATGAAATACGTCTTCTTTAAAAAGAGCAAAGGGGAAGGAGAGGAGCTTCAGGCTCGGAGCTGCCTTTGGGATGCTGATAATGCGGAGGAGGATGGAGATGCTGGGCTGGGCTTCTCCTGGAAAGGAGCAAATCCGGTGCTCAGCCCTCTTCAAAAGGTCCTTTAAAATTCAGCAATGCCTGGCACTGCTGGTTTCTTCTCCCCGGTAAATCCACCAAAGAGAACAAACCGGACATTTTGAGAACGGGTGATGCTTTCAGAAAGCAAAGGGAAAGGCGGGGGGATGAGGGTTGAGATTTGCACATCAACTGCAGCGGAACAGCAGGTTTGGGATAGCTCCATCTGTATTCCTGGGTTTATTTTCCCTGCTTTCCCCCCTTGCCTACGCACATCCTTAGTATTTTGGGAGCTGGCTCCCCCAGGAACCATACATCTGTGTTCTGGTTTTGTTTAGTGAGGGGGGGCTAAGGTGGCAGCTTCTGTAGGAAACTGCTAGAAGTCGCTCCCCTTTGTTCAGTGGACTCAGCCAGGCCTAGGGCGGACCCACTGCTGGCCAAGGCCGAGCCGATTGGGAACAGAATGTCCCGTGATAGCGCCTCTGCAATAACGTATTTAAGAAGGGGAAAACAGAAAAAAAAAGAAGAGAAGATGTGAAGAAGCTGAGTGGGGGCAGAGTGGGGGAGGCGCAGGCCTCCGGGGCCTTGCAGGCCTCACCCTCTGGCCCCTCCCCAGGCGGCCGACTGGGCCCAACTCAGCCCGGCCTGGCTGCAAGAGGTGGAGAGGAGATGGGATGAATAATGTGAAGAGATCCTGAGAGGCATCTGCCTGCCCGTTGTGAAGAATTTTTCTTGTGAGAGGAACGGCTGTAGACACCAAGGTCAGTGAAGAAGGAGGGGGAGCAGTAATGCGGCTCCTGGCCAAGATTCCCCTGCAGCCTGTGGTGACGACCATGCTGGAGCAGGTTGTCCCCCTGCAGCCCATGGAGGTCCACGGAGGAGCAGAGATCCCCCCGCAGCCTGGGGAGGACCCCATGCCGGGGCAGGCGGGTGCCTAAAGGAGGCTGTGGCCCGTGGAGGCCCTGCTGGGGCAGCTGTTCTGGAGAGACTGCACCCGTGGAAGAGATGACCCACGCCGGAGTGTTTAATGAAGGACTGTGGCCCTTGGGTGGGACCCCACACTGGAGCAGGGGAAGGATGTGAGGAGTTCTTCCCCTGACCCTGAAGCAGCGGCGTAAAACAACGCGTGATGAACTGAACTGACCGCAACCCCCGTTCCCTCTTCCCCCCTGTGCCGCTCGGGGGGGAAGGTGGTAGAGATAATGTTAAGCTCGGGAAGAGGGAGGGGTATGGGGAGGTTATCTTGTTCTCTGTCTCATTCTCCTGCTACTAGTTTTAGTAATAAATAGTTTTCCCCAAGTCTGTTTTGCCCGTGACGGTAACTTTAAGGATTTCTCCCTGTCCTTATCTCAAATCTCGAGCTGTTTTTCTTATATTATCTCCCCCTGTTCTATCGGAGGGTGGGGGGGGGGGGGGGGAGGG
>WHYT01014940.1:54576-70689 GCA_009806455.1 Tetrax tetrax | reverse complement strand
AGAGAGAGACTGCGTAGTCTCGTCCCAATCAGGACTGAACTATGACAATATTTTTCTCTCCGCTCTCCCTCTCACCTTTCCCTCCTCCTTTTCCGCATCTTCTGAGGTGATTTTACCCTGAATTTGGGCAGCCGATGCTCCTCGAGTGGGTTTTTCACCTTCCCTCCCCTTCCAGGCATTGCTGGGGCTCCAGCACCAGCCCTCTCTGTGATCCTGTCCCCACCACCGGCACCAGCGCAATACATCACGAAGCTGCTGAGCTTTAGATTTGTCACGCGGGAGGAGAAGTGCAGGAGCATCCCGTGGTTACGCTCCGCTATTTTTAGATCCTCCCAGCATAAGCCGAGCCGAAATTCCCAGGCGTGGAGGTGGGACCTGGTGGGCCACGGCCCACTTTGTCATCTCAAAGCAATCTAGCGGCACGTGGAGGGAGGAGAGCAAAAATAAAAATCTTAAATTGGTGTTTTTTGAGCTGGAAGAGGCAGGTTGGAGATGGGCTTGCGGTGGGATTTGCTCGGGGAAACGCTTGTGCCAATGTGTTTGCTGCATGTGAGCGGAGGTGGATGGCTGGGGCCACCCTAAGCTTGGCCATTTTTGGACTTTAAAAAGCCACCAACCATCAGGAGGTGGCCTAAGCACCACCAAAACACCTGGCTGGACTGGGATGGGGATGCTCCAGCTTCCCGTTGCCATGTGCAGGGTCTGTGATGCAATGCCAAGGGAAGAGGGGTGGAAAACCACCTGGAGATGCCGTGGTCACGCGCCGGGAGCTCCTATATCTCAATAAGTTCGCCGGGGTGAGGGGAAAAATGTGATCTCAACTCAACTTATCACCTGTCGGTTCAGCCACCGGCTTTGTTTAATCGCCCCAGTGATTCACGCTGGGGGCTCCCAGCGCTGGTTGATGAAGAGGCCAAACGATTCCCCGTGGGCGTGGAGGCTCTGACCAGGCGCGGATCCGTGCCCGGTTCCCTTTGGGTGGATGCTGCCATGCTGCAAAACCTTCACCTGCCTTCCTCCCTTGGCTTTCTTGCCTGTCACTCCTCTCGCTTTTGGAAATGTCAGAAGCAAAGTGGTAGGGGGGAAATCAAGGCACCCACTATAAGACCTTGCTTGACCTTCCCTGCATCCCTCCTCCTCCTCCTCCTCGCTCTCGCGTCGCTGGCTCTGTCTGCAAAGCCCCGAATTCCAGGGGACGGCATGCTGCATTGGAGTTAATCCTCAGCTTCAGCGTTCTAAAATAAACCCCAGCCAGGCAAGGAGCAGGGCTGGAAAGATGCCGATCCCGAAGGAGTGTGGCTGCCAGCGAGGATTTGGGTTGCCACGGGCCAGGAGAGGGGTGTGGGGCTGGGATTGAGAAGGTGAGGGACTAAACCCCATCTTGCCGCGCACCGTTTCGGGGCTGAACTGCAGCCTTTAATTCATCCCACGCACTCACCGCCACCCAAAAAAAATCCACTTTTTTTCCCCCCAAATTTCCTTGCGTCCAGCTGATTCCAGCACCAAACTTGCTTTTCCAGCCCCCCTAAAAAAAAAAAAGCAGCGCAAGGAGATTTGGAGTTTTGCAGCCACATGCTCAATATGCCGGGCCACGCGGCCTGGCTGTTGCAGCAGGCACGTGCTTTCCCCTAGGTCGTGGCTGAGATTTATTGTGAAAAAACACCTACAATTTGTTTTACAAGGGATGCAAGCATTGAATTGCTGGCTGCGGGATGTAGAAAATCATTTTCCCCTCTTTCAGGGCATCTTCTGCCAAAGTCTCGCTTTCTGCAGGCCCGTTTCCAAACCTGCTCCAATTTTGCAGGTGCTCTGTGTTGCTTTTCCACCTGGTGCAAGCAAGAATTTTAAAAAAATACGGATTTTGGCAGTGGGTTAAGAGGTCTTTTGAGGTGCCTTGGTTGCAGACTGTGTTAGGGCAAAGATGCTAAAGAAAGGCTCAGATCTGCCAGGCTGCCAATCTGGCATCTCCCAGCAGCTGGAGGAAGTGGAGAAAAATAAAATAGAAATGCAATCGCCTGCCCTCCTGACCCTGCCTGCTCCGTGCTCCAGCAATAGTTTTGCAGCAAATCGAGGAGAAACGGGGAGAAAATGGCCAGATGGAGCCACCTGTGCTCTGATTTTCCCTCTGCTATGAGGACCAAATCCTGCACCCCACTGGGGCAGATGGGGAAGAAGTGGGCTGGTGGCCAAGGCTGGGCTGTAAAAGTGCAGGTTGGGCTTTGCACGTCCCCTGGTTGATGTGTAGGACCTGTTCCCACGAGAAAGGAGTCGTTTTGAAGATTTTGAAGCAACACTGAGTGGTCCGCGATGGGGAAGAGAACCCCTGCAGGGCAGATGATGGTGGAGATGAAGTCAAAGGCGGTATCTTGGTGGGAAGGATGGGCTGAAGTTTAGAGGTGGGAACGGTGGCCGGTGGGATCGGGGCTTCGTGCGTGGGTCAAGGCGAGCCTCAAAATCTGAGCACCTGGGGTTTATTTGGGCAAACTTGGGTGCTTTTGTAAAGATGGGGAGAGAAGCAGCAAAACAGTCACTCCGTTGGTGCCATAAGCTGGTAAACACGGTCAGGAAGGATTTTGTGCTTTTTTGGTGCCTTGGGAGCAGCCGAAGTTCAGCACTGCAAGGGGGCACAATGCCACACCAGTGGCCTTGCCCACGCGTTATCCTTGTGTGGGATGCAGCCCACCGTGCGTTTGCTCCCCATGGCAGAGCTATTTGAGAACAGCTTTTTAACCCCCTGCTCCATCCGTCTCCAGCACCTCACGTCTCTTTTTCTCCTCTTTTTGATTTTTTTCTTTTTCTTTTTTTCTTTTTTTTTCCAGCCTACCTGACGGTCAGCATTGAGCCGCTGCCGCCCGTGGTGGTGGGAGACGCCGTCACCCTGAAATGCAACTTCAAGACGGATGGGAAGATGCGGGAGATTGTCTGGTACCGGGTAAGTGACGCCGGTGCCTCATCCCTGCTCCGTGGGGACAGGGACACACAGCCGCTCGGCTGCTTGGCTCCTGTATGACAGAAGGTCAAAGCCGGACGGCGGAGAGAAAGGCAGACAGCACTCCGGCTGATGGGAATATTGATTCGATGGAGTGGCAGACAAGCTGGCCTTTGAAAACCTAGGGTGGGGAGAGATGTGAAATGGCTTTGAAATCGTCCTGAAGGCTCCGTGAGGCTTTCTGCAGGTGTTTTGTGAGGTTTTCTGGGTGGATTTGGGTTTTCCAGGCCCGGTTTGGTGCTGGGGGCTTGGCACCGGTTAGGATTTGCGAGCCGGGGGCTTGGGTTGGCACGACTGCACAGAGAGGGTTTTCATGTTGGGTGTGAAATGAAGCAAAAAAGAGGGTGTTTTTCATCTTACATGGGAAATTATGCAAAATTGAGGGTGTTTGGGGCTTGGGGAGCACTGCTGGGCTCTTCAAGCCTTCCCCAAAAACTTCTCCCCATCCGTAGAATACTCACAGATGTGGGATGCTGATCTGGAGCAAAGCTAGACTCAGAGCACCTGCTTTTATTTGGGGAGGGGCAATTTGGAGGCTGTAGCTTCCCCCGCCACCAGCATCGCTCCTATCTGCACCGAGCCTGCATCCAGCCTCAGATAAAATGGTCCAGAGTGGGATTTGGGGCTTTCTCCGGGGAATTTCAGGATAAGCTACCAACCACGAATAAAACTCGAGTGGTGGTTTGATCAGAGGAAACTCAAAGTTTCCCAGGATGGGGGAAAAACTCAGCTCTTTGCTTGCACTCACAGAGGAGGCAGAGAAAGAGCTAATTGGGCTGGTGGCGTGGGATGAAGCGGCGGCCCTTTGCCAGAAGATTTTTTTTTTTCATTTTACTGTCTTGTTTCCGCTCCCTGAACAAGGAGCATCTCTGCCTTAAAGCTCTGCCTCACATCCAGGCAAGATTATAAATAGGAGAAGGTGCTCTCTGGCCTCATGGATATTCAGTTGCCGAAGCGTGGTGCATGCACAGGAATGTTTCCGTCGAGTCCTGGCTCTTTGCTATAAATGTGTATTTAGGTGTGTAGGCAATGCAAGCAGAAAAAAATCCAAAATATAAACCAAAAAACTGTACGGAACCCTAAGTTGCAGGTTGCAATTGGCTTCGTCTCCTCCCTTTCTGGGGGGAGGCCTTTTGCACAGTGCTCCATCCACCAGCGCTGCCATCTCCAGCACAGTTTTCCTTCCCTTTTCCACTTGGTAATATTGGATTAACCCACTTTCTTGCAAGCCGGGGCTGGATTTGCATAATCCCCCCGGTGCGGAGGGATGCTGGAGCGAAAGGATGACACGCCGGGGCAGCCGAGCAAATTACGGTCTGAGAAACCACAGAGAGAGAGGGAGGGGGAAAAAATTAAGCCAGCTTGTATTTTTATCGACACAAATCCCCCTTTCTTCCAGGATTTTACCCCCGTTTCCCTTTTTCTCCTTTCCCAGGCAGCTTCCTGCATTCAGAAAGTTGGGCCGTGTCAGGATTTCCCAGATTCTGCCCTGATTTTAGGGTTTTTTCCCCTTTTTCTCCCTCTATCTATCTTATCTCGCTCCTGCAGTTTTGCGGCTGCCGGGACCCCGGTCACAGCTCCCCTGCGCAGGAGGTGACGGATGGTCTCGGGCGAGGCGGGGTGGAGATGCTGGGGCCGCGGAGTTCTATTTATATCATTTGTAAATCATCCGGACAGCATCTCTGTGCGTAGCACCAGAGCAGCAGAATGGGGTGATGCGGGGACTCGCTGGGGCTCCCATTTCCCTTGATATATTTCACAGGAAGCAGAGCGAGCTCGTTGAGTTTAAGGATGCCGAGCTGCTCCAGGAGCACATGTTGGGTTACAAAGGGGGTGAAGGCAAAAGAGGGGAGGGGAGCACAGCAGCAAACTCAATGGCTGCAGTTTGGTGTAGGGCATGGGTGGGTGTGTAACCCATTGGGGTGGGTGCATAACCCATGGGGCGCATCCATAAGCCATGGGGCGCATCCCTAAGTCATGGAGTGCCTCCATAACCCATGGGGCGTGTCCATAACTCATGGGGTGCATGACCCATGGGTTGGCTGCACAACTCATGTGGCACGTGTGTAACCCGGAGGAGTTACCCGCAGGGTGCGTGGTTAACTCGTTGGGGCACGTGTGTAACCTGTGGGGTGGGTGCACAATGCGCTGGGACGCACGCACGCAGAGGCTGAAGGCTGTGAGGCGTCAAGGGGTTTCTTGCCATGCATATAGCAAGGAAAACCCCACAGAGAAGCATTGCGCTGCAAGCTAGACCTCTCAGGTCCCCTCCCCAGCGACTACCCTGGGAGCCCCGTGGCCAAGGGCCGGCGAGGAGGGGTGGCAGCAAGGAACAATGCTTTTCTTGGGTCACAAAACCCCTCAGCCTGAGCCGCCGCTGCAGTTTGGTTGACGTGTGGAAGACTTGAGGAGACCTTGGATGAGCAAAGGGGCCTAAACAAGAACTCACGCCGTCTGCAGAGGTGTTAATTAATACCCACCCACCCCGTTCCACAGTAAATTCATCTCCCGGAGGCGCAATTTGCCTGAGAACGTGTACGAGCATGGGTCTGAACCCCATGCATGTTAGGCCAGTGCCCAAAACCCTTCGGAGGAGACGCGAGTGGTGACATCCCTACAAATGAGCTCGTAATGAGTCAGGGAAGACACGTAGCTATCAAGCTGTGAGCTGGCTCCCATCGCCGGCGTCTCGGGGGTCGTGCACAAGGCCTCATCAGTATGGTCAGTGCCACGCCACGGGGAGGGAGAAAATGACTTTTTGCAGCAGTGCAGAGCTTAAAAAAAAATAAAACAATGCAGAAGCCAGAGAGAGGGAGAGAAAATCCTCTGAGCCTGTGTTCTGGCTGTGTGCAGGCAGTGGTGGGAGACGTGGGCAGGCGGCAGCAGCCAGCCTGTACACACAGCCGAGGGCTCGGATGAGACCATGGTAATTGCAAAAAAAAGTGTTTTGCAGATTTTTTGGCAGCAGGCGAGGGCCGGGTACGATTCCCCGGCGGAAGACACACTCCTGCTCTCGCCATCCCTCTGCCCGGTGGGGACCACGGACTCGGCCTGGGGGTGTTGAGCAGTGAGAGCTGGGGAAGGAGGTGAGCCCTTGGGCCCGGGAGGAGGTGCTCTGTCTCAATTAATTAGAGTTTGGCACTCAGTCTAATTAGCAAGGAGGAAAATAACTCGGAGTCGGGGCTGGTGTTGGTGCCTGCAGCGCCCGTGCAGGGCTCTTCTCTCCATAGCACCTGTGCACGCGTGTTTCTCTCCGTAGCACCCACCAACATGTTTTTTGCAGGGGTGTGGGTGCACTGTGACCCCGTGGGTCCCCCTCATCCCATCTTTAAGCAGTTCTCCCCATCCTTCACGCACCAACTCGTGTTTTTAAGCTCCCTGGCTTGGTGCATGGGGATTGCCAAGGGTTTTGCTCCGTCGAGGAGCTCGTTGAACATGGACCTGTTGGAGCGGGCCCAGAGAAGGGCCACGGAGATGATGAGAGGGCTGGAGCACCTCTCCTGTGAGGGCAGGCTGAGAGACCTGGGGCTGTTCAGCCTGGAGAAGAGGAGGCTCCGGGGAGACTTGAGAGCAGCCTTCCAGTACCTAAAGGGGGCCTACAGGAAAGACAGGGAAAAACTCTTTCAGCAAAGCCTGTTGTGACAGGATGACGGGTGATGGTTTTAAAACAGAGGGAGGTAGATTCAGACTGGACATAAGGAAGAAATTTTTTCCACTGAAGGGTGGTGGAGCACTGTCCCAGGTTGCCCAGAGAGGCGGTGGATGCCCCATCCCTGGAAACATTGCAGGCCAGGTTGGCCGGGGCTGTGAGGAACCTGATCTGGTTGGAGATGTCTCTGCTCCTTGCAGGGGGGTTGGACTGGGTGGCCTTTAAAGGTCCCTTCCAACCCAAACCATTCTGTGATTCTATAACTAGGCTGATCTCTACTCAGCAAAGACCTCAGGGCTCCAAAACCTGTGGCTATGGCAAGCGGAGGCCAATGCATTACAGATGTTGGCAGCACCGCTTGAAGCCACCTGATCAATGGTGACAAAGTGCGGTCCCAGCGGGGGCTCCCTCTGCCACTGCCCATTACAAGAAATGAGACGTTACAGCCCTGGCCGGCGTCTCCTGCCGTGGCTCTGAGTGGGAAATGTTACTGGTGACAGTGATATAGTCACTGCTCGCAGCCGCGCCAGCTCCAGGGGAGGAGGAAGATCAAAATCTGCTGGGAAAGCCCAGAGCAAAAATAAGAAGCTTTGAAAATGTAGGGATGCTGGTTTGGGGATGCTCTGGAGGCATCGGGCTGCTGCTTTTTACCTCTTGCTCCTGGAAAGCGTCTCTCACCTGCCCTCTTCCAGCAGCCGAAATTCGCAGTGCCTTCCAAATTTCCAAGCCAAGCCAGTTCCCGGTGGGTTGTGCTTCTGATTTATAAACCTGCTCCACTTTAGGGAAAAACTCTCAACTGCTACGGTTGTGGCAAAATTCTCTAAAATCTGAGCAAAGCCCGCTGATGGAGAGATCTTGGGCCGGGAACCGCAAGAGGTCTGACTCGTGCCATTCATCTACGCGCCGTCTGGGTCGCCTCCGCGCCTCGGAGATGATAATTTAAATGTCAGCATGGGGAACTCTTTTAATTCCTCATGCTCGGGCAGGGAGAGAAGGTCACAAGCATCAGCAGAGTTTATTGAGCTCTCTATTATTCTGGCATTGCTCTGGCTCTAGGGAGGCAGCGGGGAGCCTGGACTGCACCTCCCAAAATTGCGCGACCGTCTTATGATATCGATTTAATTGCACACGTGATTTACAAATGCTAGAGAGCGGATGGATGATGGGGATGGAGATGGGTTGTGGTGCTCATTCTGGGACCAAAACCATTCGGGTTTGGGCAAATAAAGCAACTACTCCGTATTTTCGGCAGCCAAATTTGATGCCGGTGGTGTTTTGGGTGGCTCTGAGTGAGGCAGGACCGAGCGGTCCAGCAAGCTCAAGGTGGGAGAAGGGATTTCAGCCAGCTGAGTTAAATACAGATACTTGAGCGAGCTGGGGAGAGAGGCAAAAAAAAAGCTGAAACAGGGCTTTTCCAACATGATACGTTTCTCCCAGCAGCTCTGGCACGGGCTGCTGCAAACCCCGGTGCTGCCCCGCGAAGCATTGCAGCCCCTTTGGGGTATTTTCCCCCTCGCTGCAGCAAGCGCGTGTCACATTTGCTTGGAGAAAGTTTTAATCCAGCCCCAGGACGAGGGCGGATGAAGGAGCCCGAACCGGAGCCTGGCAATGCTCCATGTCCCAGGGCGCTACGGAGACTCCTGTCCCTTTCCAACCCACTTTGTCCCCCGAAATCCCTCCTCATTATCCCCTTGGCCCCTCATCCGTCGCTCCCGTGTGCTTATCTAACCCACTGAGCATCCCGGTGAGAGGCTCCGCCGATATTGAAATACGCTCCAGCCTATTTTGGGGACAGCAAACGGACAGGTCACTGGCGAGGTGAGGTGGGAGGGAGCGGGAGGTTAATGTCTCCCCGCGCAGTGGCAATTGCTGGGTTTTTGTCAAGAATAAGATTTGGACTGGGGTTTATAAATAATCCGGGAGGCAGCCTGGGGCTGCCTGAGCTCAGCTCTGGTGCCTTAAATGTGCTTTTTCCTCTCCCCGCGCCCCTTTTCCTCCTGCACCTCAATGTGGGCACATAATTTGGGGCAATCGCTGTCAGATGCTGCCAAATAATTTTTTTTTTTTTTTCCCAGCAAGAAGTGTTGGGCTTGGCCACTCCCACACCCCTGTGGGTTCACCGATGACTTGATATGTAGCTCCTCTCCAAAAAAATTGACCCCAGGGCGCAGATAAAAGGCTGAAAGTAGGTCTAATCCCTGAAGAGAGTATTTTTGCTGTGCCTTTTCAGAGGAGCCTGTTAACTGCCTGTAATCCCCCGAGGATGTGACTGGGATGTGGCATCTTCCCTTACTGTGCGTCCTCGGGGGGATGCAAGGGTTCCCAGGGGGTGAGCGGCAGCATGAGGGATGCTTGGAGTTGCATTTTTCCACTTCCATCCTTGGAAGTAGTTTGATGTTTTCTGGCTTTGCCCACATCTGTCTAGATGTGCTGGGGAAGTCGTATGGCTGCAAACTCCTGGTCCATGGGCGTCACCTCCACTGCTCCTCATACCCATCCTCTGCTGCATCCCCAGAATAATCCCTGGAAAACCCTTCCCACTGATACACAAAGATCTTCTTGATCTGGCAGCTCCCAGGTTTCTCCCCAAACCCACCCTGGGGCGTAAATAGAAGTCGGGAAAGATCGGACGCGTCCTTGAAAACTTCCCCTCGTTCTCAAGGCTGGAGATTTACAACTCTGATAATTCCTCTTGCAATTCTTTATCCTGTGTCCGTGCCAGCCTGTATTTTCTTTGCAGTAAAAGCCTCAACCATGGCAAATAAATTTGAAGAGGTTGTTTTAGTGACAGCATTTTTTTTCCCTTCTCTTTTTTTTTTTGCCATAAGAAAAGGGGAGAAAGAGAAAATTTGGAGTGAAAATTGAGTTTCACCCAAGTGGGGAGAAAAGTGCTGGGTGGGGAGAGCGGGATCTCCTCACGAGAAATGCTGGTTTTGGGGATTTATTCCCCAAATCCCCTTCTCCTGTGCCTGGCCTCTTAAAAAAAAAAGCAGATTCTAACCCTCCGATGCATCGATCTGAGCTGTTCTAGCCCCAAAATGCCCATCATCTGCCTTTCCCCCCTTAATTTTATACTCAACTTTGCCCCTCACAAGAGGATGAGATAAATCTGAAGGCACTGGGGGACACAGGGAAGATACGAGTCCTCCCTGGTCCCCAAAAGAGCCTTTTTCTGCTGAAAAACTACAATATAATAAATATATATGTATTTCAAATCTTTTAAAGAATTAAAAAGCAGCTGCAAAGCTTCTCAGGCATTGCCACAAGTGACCGTGGGTGTCTTACATGTGGGTTTTGGGGGTTTTTTTTGCAGGTGACCGATGGTGGCACCATCAAGCAGAAGATCTTCACGTTCGATGCCATGTTCTCCACCAATTTTTCACAAATGGAGAATTATCGGAAGAGGGAGGATCTAGTCTACCAGTCCACTGTGCGGTAAGTCACCCCGATATCACCTCCTTTGACGTGTCAGCTGCTTTTTAATGCCTGTTTTGGGGAACTTTTCCCCATTTTGGGGGCAGTTGACAGTATTACAGCAATACTCAATGTCTCCTCTTTGGCTGGTGGTGGGGATTTATTGAAATTGAAATTGTCATCCCTTAATGCACCATCACTGAATATCCGAGATCTGTCCCCATGGTTCTGCTTGTCCCTAGGGAAAAGGTGATATTGGGGGAAATTTCCAGGGTGAAAATGGGCAGAGAAAAACACGATTGAGGGGAAAAAAAAAATATATATATATATATATATAAAAATAAAACAGGCAGTGTGGAAGCTTGTCTTGGCTTTTCTTCCAAGTGCGAAATCACTTGCAGGAGTGTCAGCTTTATTACTAATTACACACTTGCTTTATTGCCCGTGTTATAAAAACAAAACTAGAGCCTGAAAAAAATGTCAGGGGGAGACTTAATTCAAGGCAAAGAGGCTGAGGTGAAGTATTTATTTGTCACGATTTTTTTCTTTCTTTCTTTCTTTGCTTTTTAAATTAGGATTTGCTAATGGGATTTCGAAGCTCGTTTTTCCCCAGCGTGGGGTAATAAAAATTCAGCGTGTGGTGGAGAAAATACGGTCGTTTCCTCATGGTGATGTGATGCTTTGCACCTGCAGGTGTCGGTGTACGGGTTGGAAAGAGCTCAGCATGGCTCGTCCCGTCGGATGAGCCTTTGTGCAAGCATGAAATTCTTTCTAATTCTTTGGAATTAGAATTTTTGGGGGGGTTTTGCTGTTTTTTTCTGCTACACTCAGAGCTATGTTTTATTATAGGCAAGGGCAATTGTGTTAGATGGCTGTGTTGGAATAAATGTGAATGTAGAGTGGAGAAGAAACAGGAGAGCGGGGCTGGAGAGGAGATGATCGGGGTTGCTCAGGAGATGCTCAAGGGTTGCTCAGGAGGATGCTTAGGGCGTGCTCAGGAGATGCTCAGGGGTTGCTCAGACAATGCTCAGGGGGATGCTTGGGGCGTGCGGAGGGGGTTGCTCAGGCGACGCTCACAGGTTGCTCAGGGGGATGTTCAGGGAACTCTCAGGAGATGCTCAGAAGATGCTCCGAGGATGCTCAGGAGGGTCAGCAGATGCTTAGGGCTTGCTCAGAAGATGCTCAGGAGGGTCAGCAGATGCTCAGAGGGTCCTGAGGGGGATGCTTAAGGAACACTGAGGGGTTGCTCAGGGGGGTGTTCAGGGGACACTCAGGAGATGCTCAGAGGACACTTGGGCAACGATCAGAGGTTGCTCGGGGATGCTCAGACACTCAGGCGACGATCAGAGGTTGCTCAGAGGGATGTTCAGGAGATGCTCGAGGGCTGCTCCGCTCCTCGGGTTTTGCTTCCCCACGTAGCACAGGCTCCGCTCAGCTGCTTGCTTGGATGTCTTACAAATTTCTGACACAACTAATTATTGTTTAGAGGCTGTTTCGGCAGCTTCGTGAACAGATTACACGTTCCCTAACTCAACCAGCTTGCTCTCCTGCCATAAGCCCAGCGGTTTCGCTTGGCGCTGGATTTAGCCAAGGCTCACCTCCAGCAGGGAGCACCAGGAAAGTCGAGGAATTAAATCAGAATAAAACATCCCCCGTGCGCAGAGTGAGACATCCCAACCACGAGCGTCCACAGAGCGAGGGACAAGGACGTTCCACGTTCACCCAGTTACGGCACGTTGTACCATCCTGGCAAGGCAAAGCAGCTACTTTTTTTTTTGCTCAGAAAGCTCAATTTTTCTCCCTTTCACCACATATTGTAGAACTAATAGAATTTGTGAGCAGAAAATTTCATCGCCCTAGGACCAAGCACTTAAAAGCATCGGTAATCATTGGCGCGGCGCTGGCAAATCATCCGTGGAGCCAGGGATGTTTGGGTAAAAGTTTTTTCACAAGGTTGCCTTTTTTTTCAGAGGAAAACAACAGCTTGCCTGGGGAGAAAGGAGATATTTCTCAGAGGGTATGAAGAGCTTGTTTTCTGAATTGATGGCTTGATGCTTTTTGGGCTGAGGGTTCTGCCTTGCTTTGGGCTCTGGTGTAGAAGAGGAGCTATACTGGGAAGGGTCTGGCAATGGGTCAATCACTTCCCAGCCGTTTTCACTCAGGTTTTCTCTCCCTTTCATTTCACTCTTCTTTTTTTTCCTATTTTTTTTTTTTCAATCTTTGTAACGGTGAGGTCACGTCGCTGCTGTCCCACGGAGCGTCATCCCAGGCACGGCGGCTCTTATCTGCACAGCACAGAGGGCTGCTGGGGCTGCTTCCTTTCACAGAGGCTTTGAACACCACCCGCTCAGACATGAAGAGCAAAAGCCAGGAGATATCCAACCCCAGATTTTTTTTTCCCCTTCCTCTGATTAAAAACCCACCCTCGTCTAGTAAAGCACTGCTTTATGAATATCTATATAAATTTTTTTCTTTATTTCCAGTGTGCTTAGAGGACGCAAAGGACATGGCAGGCAGTGTTTTGGCTTTGCAGGGCTGGGGGACCCCTCACAATCTGGTCCCTACCAATTGCAGAAGCATCAAACCAACCCATTTTACACCCAAATCTGTGTGCAAGCCCAATTCCCTTGTCCCTCACGGCAAGGGGCAGCTGCTGGGATGGAGAGGATCCCTGGCTTGGCGGTGACTGAACCGCTGGTGCCACTCTCACATGCTGCTAACGAAGGGTGTGGATGATTTCCCGCTCGGCGCGTGGGTAATTAGAGGCCGGAACAGATGGCGGAGGCTTAGTTCAAAGCGTCACAGCCATTAAAAGGAGCTGCCAAGCGACTGTGCGCTTCGATGGGAGCTTGTTTGCACTGGCGGGGGGCTCGCATGGCAAGGAGGCGGCACAGAAAGGCAACCAGGGGCTTTTGAGAAGGAGCTGGCAAAGTGGGAGGTTTTTTTTTTAAGCTGAGGGTGGCGTGCAGGGTGCTGGATGTGGGAATTTTCCCCACCCTCATTGCCATGGTGGGATGCTGCCACCGATCGACAAGGCAGGATGTGGCCATGCAATGTGGTAGGATGCTGCAACCGGGAAAGTGGGATGATGCCGACCGGTGTGGTAGGATGCTGCCTCCTGGCGAGGTGGGATGATGCCGACCAGCAAAGCGGCTCCTTTGCAGCTGGCGCGAGCGTTTCCACCTCCAGCAGCACTGATCCTTTTGCACATCTTCCTCTTCCATTTTTTTATCTCTATGTATAAAATCTAGATAATATGTGTGACAGGACTAGGGCTAATGGTTTCAAAATAGAGGGAGATAGATTTAGATTAGATATTAGGAAAAAATTTTTGACGCTGAGGGTGATGGAACACTGGCCCAGGTTGCCCAGAGAGGTGGTGGATGCCCCATCCCTGGAAACATTCCAGGCCAGGTTGGCTGGGGCTCTGAGCAACCTGATCTGGTTGGAGATGTCCCTGCTCCTTGCAGGGGGGTTGGACTGGGTAGCCTTTGAAGGTCCCTTCCCACCCAAACCGTTCTGTGATTATGATTCTGTGATATATTGATCTATGTGTGCTCTGCATTTGCTTAGAGTTTGGGTTTGTGATGCTTTTCATCTGCCACACTTTGCCACAGCTGTTGCGTCGCCCAAGCGAGCTGTAACATCCAGCGCTGAGCCTTGAACGTCGGCGTTTTGCAGGCGTTTAACGTCCACGCTTCGCGGGTTTTTGCTCTCAGCAGTGCCTTTACCTCCCGTGTGCTTCTCCTTTCAATAATGCAATTACTTCCCCTCCTGAGGAGCTGTCAGTGCCGGTAAACTCCAGCTGCTAAACCGCATTACACAGCTCTCTCCTGCAGCCTGTGCAGTTATTAATAGTTTATTGATCCCCATCAGCAGCGAAACGCAGCCCCATCCCACACCTTGGCATTCGGATGCTGACCGCTGCATCCCTCGGGAAAAATGGGGTCGGGATGGAGCAAGTGGTGAGCCCTATTTCCCCTCCCCAGCCTCCCTGAGGTTCGCATTTCAGACAACGGTCCCTACGAGTGTCATGTGGGGATTTATGACCGAGCCACGCGAGAGAAAGTGGTCCTGGCCTCCGGGAACGTGTTCCTCAATGTGATGGGTGAGCAGGAGCAGAGGGGAAACGGCTGCGGGGTCTCAGGTTGGGGAGACAGCAGGGATTTGGCTCATTTTCCCATCCCTGGGGATGGGGATGGAGATGGGGATGAGGATGGGGACAAGGACAGGGATGGGAATGAGGGACAGCAGGGATTTGGCTCATTTTCCCCTTCCTGGAGATGGGAATGAAGATGGAAATGGGGCTGGGAATGAGGATGGGGACAGAAATGGGGACAAGGGTAGGGATGAAGATGGGTGGGGAGGCTCAAGGATGACGTGCTGATGCCCCAGCTCTGCTCCCCGGCAGCTCCTCCGACGTCCATCTCCGTGCTCGCCGCCGACACGCCGGCACCCTTTAGCCGCTACCAGGCGCAGAACTTCACCCTGGTGTGCGTGGTCTCCGGTGGCAAGCCCGCCCCGCTGGTGAGCCCCTGGGGGGGGTTTATCATTCATATATATACATACATGAAAGAAACATTTAAAAATATGTATAAAAATAAATTTATGTGCTGCTTTTGGAGTCAAAAGAAGGCTGCTACCCAAATCTTGCCCTGCAGCACCTTTCTGTGGGGCCCTTGGGAAGGAGCTCCACCCAACGCTACCCAAGGGGCTGGGATGCTGGGGGTGCCCGGGGTGGTGGCTGTCCCCACTGGGCTCACTGTCCCTTTTGTCCCCACACAGGTGTACTTCAAGCGAGACGGGGAGCCCATCGAGGCCACCCCACTACCGGAGCCACCAGCCGGCGCTGGGAGCTGGGCGCCCCGGAACCTCCTTCACCGTGACCTGGATGACACCAAGGTGCCAAAATCGCTGGCAGCCGAAGGAGAGGTGGGAGGTGGCCAACCCCTGGCCACAGCAGACCCCCCACGGGGGCTGGCGGCCGAGCGGGGTCCCGTCACCGAGACCATCCCTGAAACGGTGGTGAGCCGGGAATTCCCACGCTGGGTGCACGTGGCCGAGCCCATCTACTATTTCCGCCACACACACGCGCCCGTCAACGATGGGACGGTGGAGGCACGAGCCACCCTCACTTGGACCCTGAACCCCCAAATTGACAACGAGGCGCTCTTCAGCTGCGAGGTGAAGCACCCTGCGCTCTCCATGCCCATGCAGTCTGAGGTGACGCTTGGTGAGTACGCCCATCACGGTTGGGATTGGCGGTTTCTTGGCTTTTTTTTTCTTTTTTTTTTTGACTTTTTGCCAATTTTTGCCTTTTTTTTTTACTTTTGCTTTACTTTTGGGGGTAAAGTTGGCCCCCCAGGCCAAAGGTGGGCATCACACAGGGCGGCACGATGATAGAAGAAGGCAATGTTTGGGGTCCCCCAAAAGTAGAGGTGAGAGCAGTGGGTTTTTGGGGGAATCCATCAGACAAGAGAAGGGGGTTTGCTGTGTGTTGTAGGGGAGACAGAGTATGGGGGGGCTGTGTGGGGCAGGAGGGGTGCAGAGAGCAGGAGGGCAAAGGCAATCTGTGCGGGTTGTCCTGGAGTCTGTGGGGTGCAGAGCCCATCTTGCCCACCTTGGCTGCTGGGGGGGTAAGGAAAGAGGCTGTGGGGCTGCTGCCCCCCCAAATCCTCGTAGCCTCAGGGTGCTCCAAAAAGGGGAGAAACACTGACCCTGCCAGGGGGCCCCCCCCTCAGCCATGGGGGGTGCTATAGGGTGGGGTTTGCTGGATTGCTATAGGGCTGGGGTTGGGTGGGGACTGTAAACTCAGGTGGATGGGTTTGGAGTGATGTGTGGGACTGGTAAGGGGAGGATTGAGATCTCTGGGGGTGTCAGAGCAAGGCAGTGATGTCACTGGTGGGGGTAATGTGGACACAGCCTTAGATTTGGGGCTGGGGGGCAGAGAGCTGTGCTGGGAGAAGCCCCCTTGGTGAGGAGGGGATGGGTGTTAGCGTGTAGAGGGGAGGCATAGAGCTGGGGTGGGAGGAGGGGCTGGTTTGGGGAGCAGCCAAGGCTG
>WHYT01014940.1:32964-54489 GCA_009806455.1 Tetrax tetrax | reverse complement strand
GGACCTGGTGTTTGGTGAGTCTTTGCATTGATTGCCTGCAGGGCAGGTAGGGAGTTGGTAGCCCCTTAACATTACCTCCTGTGGGTGTAACTCTGGCAGTGGGTGGGATGGAGGAGCTCCTCTGGACTGGGGTCATTTTGGGGGGTGGGGGGACACACCTTCACCCCATTGTCACATCACCTCCATCCATGTATACCCAGTCCCAGGAGACCCAAAGACATGCCGTGACCCTTGTTGGCCATTGCCACCCAGTTGGGTAGCATCCCTAGTGGGGATTGCTGGTGAGGGGCCAGTCTGGCCCCTGCATAGAGCCAGTCTGAGGGGGTTAAGGTGGCCCCAGCTGTGATAGGGTGGTGGTAGAAGACCAGAAGCCCCCTAAGGGACCATGAGAGATGGTGGACAGAGTATTTAGTGAGGCCCCTCACTTCTGCCCCACCTTGGCTGCTCAACTTGCCCCCAGGTAAGGCTGGAGCTCCCCTACCTTCTCCCGATTCCCCATCAGAAGAGGCTGAGCTCTCCCCTGGGGTTTCCCCAGCTTCAGGTCACTCTCCTGGGCAGGCTGCTCCAGCCTTCCTCCCTTGAGGTGGGTGGAGAAGACTGGGCCTTGCTCCTGGCCAAGTAGGGCACTTGGCTCATTGCATCAGCAATGATGCACCACATCCTGGAGAGCTTCGCCTCGTTGGCTTTCCACTCGTCTTTGGCACAGGCTTCAGCGTGCGCAAGCCTTTCGGTGCTGGTGCTCCATCTCTTTTCCTTCAGCTCATCAACCACTTCAATTAGTGGGAGCTTAGCAGCCATGAGGAGTTCAACGGGAGGTTGGCAGTCAACAAGGAGGGCAGAGCTCTCTTGCTAATAGACGGCCCTCCATTATCTGTTCCTCCCCACGAGCATTAAAGCTCTCTCCCAGCATACAACCGGCCAAAAAATAACCTAAGTCAGTCCTGCATTTTCATAGCTTCCACCGTATAGGTGTCCACTCTCTGGGGCTCCTCATGAGGCCAAGACTTTGATGGGTTGCTGCTTTGTCCCCAGTAGCTCCAATACCTGTAACAGCAAAGTTACCACACTGCCCTGCTAAATCGACAGCGCTCCTCATCCCCTAAGATGCCTGTAGCCTGCGCACCTCACTGGGAGCACCCCCCCCCCACCATCCAAACCCATTTTTTGGCACCATCACAGCAGGTCCCCCATTAAACCGCTCCCTATATATAAATAGCATATATGCTCTCAATAAAACAAATAAAATACATTGAAACCAAGACAAAGCCCTTGCTTCGGTATGAAAGCTGACTTTCAGCACAGATCATAACGTGGTGTAATCACCTGCAGCCCATCACCCCTGCTCCAGCACTGGCGGGGCGGATCTTGCATGGATATTGCACCCTCCTGGGCAGGCTGCTCCAGCCTTCCTCCCCTTGAGGTGGGTGAAGACTGGGTCTTGCTTCTGACCAAGTAGGGCACTTGGCTTGCTGCATCCTCCCTTCCAAGGGCCAGCATCCACCACCGCAGCCCAATGTGCTTTCTGGTGGCTGTTTGTCCCTTTGCGTCGTGGCGGCTCAGCCTGACCCATCCATGGCAGCACTTGAACATACAAAGCAGGAGACACCCGCTTTCAGCAAAGCACAACCTCCCTCCTGCCTGTTTTCCCCTTCAAACCTGCAAAAAGCTCCTTCCGTGCAAAGCCCAGGCAGCTCCTGGGGCTGTCCCGTCCTACCCATGGCCAGAAGGGACATCCACACAACCCCAACCCAGCTGGGAGCAAGGCGCAGACCTGGTGTGGTGTCATCCCACCATGGCTGGCTGCATCACTGCTTCTCCCAATGCACCAGGCAAGGGCACCCCAAATCTGGAGTGAGAAAAGGAGTCCCTTCCTCTTTATGGGGCTGTCCTTGGCATTTTGTGGCTGTCTCCCATGCTAACATGTGCATGACTCAAGGCCACCTTGTCCTGGAGATGCTTTTCTGAGGTGCCCATCTCCATGACTTCAAACCAACCTGGCCCCTCTTGACCCCTGTTTTTGAGTGGCAAGGGGCTTTTTTAGGAAATATGTGCTTCACCATCAATGCGTCCCATTACAGTCATCTATCAATCTTGCAGTCTTCCCGTTCATCAGCCCATGGGACCCCTGCCTACCTGTCCATCAGTCATTTGGATGTCCGTCAGCCTGTCCATCAATAATCCAGCCACCAGCCCCCCTGGGCTGGCACACACTGTGCAGCCCCCTCGCCACGCTCGTTCATCAAACCGTCGTTAACCCCAGCCAAGGGCACTCACCAGCACCAGAGCCTCCTGACTCGGCTGATGTCCCTTCTTGTCCCTTTGCAGTTGCTCCCAAGGGCCCGAAGATCATGATGACCCCAACAAGAGCCCGCGTTGGAGACACCGTGCGGATCTTAGTGCAGGGCTTCCAGGTCAGCATCCCCATCCATCCCTGTCGCTGTGGGGCGATGCCATGCCAATGGACAACCTCGTATCCACACCAGCACTTTATGGGGTCGGCTTGGCAGCCCTGGGTTGCGTTATGGTCTCTACATTGGTGCACCCCTGGGCATTTTGGCTGTACCCCGTCCTTGCTCCAGGCATGAGGGAGGGTTTACTCACTCCCTACATCTCCCCGCAGAATGAAGTCTTCCCTGAGCCTCTCTTCACCTGGACGCGGGTGGGGAGCCGGCTCCTCGACGGCAGCACTGAACACGACGGCAAGGAGCTGGTGCTGGAGCGGGTGCCGGCCGAGCTCAACGGCTCTATGTACCGCTGCACGGCCCAGAACCCCCTGGGCTCCACTGACACCCACACCCGCCTCATCGTTTTTGGTATGATGGCACCACAGGGGTCACCTCTCCCTCCAGAAAGCCATACCCATCTCCTCCTTCCCCAATAAAACTCTCTCTCCGCTATTTCTTTCTCATTAGAAAACCCAAATATTCCCAGAGGAACAGAGGACTCCAACGGTGAGTGGTGGTGGGACTGGTATTTTGACCCGAAACCCCCTAGGGAGGAAAGGACTGTGCAGTCAACATCCCTCCTTGAGTTCATCCCTTGGCAGCAGGGAGGTCCTTGCACCAGAAGGGGCCCCACGGACGCTCAGCGCAGCTCCCTAACCTCCCCGTCCCTTGTCTCCTCCTGCCTAGGTTCACTTACCAGCCACTGCGGCTTCAGACTGGTTTTGGCGCTCACACTGACAGTGATCCTGGAGCTAACGTGAAGCTTCGCCTGCCCCTTCCTCTTCTTCCTCTGTATGGTTCCACCTGGAATTTACACCTCTGTCAATCGGTTTTATTGCTCTCTCTCTTTTTTTTTTTTCTATACTATTTACAGTCTCGGTCTCTTTCTGTCTGTGTCTTGGCTTCCTCAGACAATTTAATTAAAAGGAAAAAGAAAAATCTCCCCTGGTAGAAGGCTGTGCTTAATGGTTTGCCTTGTGCTGAGGTACCCAGAACCAGTTTGGGGCACTCAGAACCCATTTGGGATACCCAGAGGCTTTGCAACATCTTGGGTGGGGGGGGCAGATTTCCCCTGGGGAAAAAAAAAAAATTCCATTTACACCATTGCCACTGTGCCGAGCTGCTCCAGGTCTCAGCTCCCTGGGGTAGGGACCGCATGTGTCCCCAGCATGAGGGATGTTGGGGATGAATCCTGCAAGCAGACGACGGTGCTGGGAGCCCAAAAGCTGCGGATCACTGGCCTTGTACCCTGCACCCTCAGTGGGGGCAAACGGGCTTTGCTGGAAGACAGGAGCTGCGCACAACGCTTGTCCCAGGCTTGGACGGTCAATCGCTAGTGACAGGCGACTCCCAATCCAAAATGTCAGAGCTCACACATGAAAGGGCAGCACGCGTCCCGTCGGGCAGCGCTGGCGCAGAGGCACCCGCCGAGTTTGAAGCGCCGCGCCCACGTTTGGTCCATGCTTCATCCCTCTTGGCTAATTGTTGCTGTGGAAACAGATAACGGTGCCGCACGGCCCAATCCTGACCATTCCTACAGTACCCTGTGCTGCCAGGCACATGCCAGTATCGTTTTAATCCTGCTGCAGGATTGTTTTTTTGCAAAAACCGCGTGGTTTTGCCCCAATCCTGCCCAGTGCTGGGGGATGCCAGGAGTTTCCCAGGCTGCGTTCCCACCCCACGGTGCCCCAAGAGCATCCGGCCCCGGGGAACGGAGCCCGAGGATGGGCCTCTCCCCTGCCTTTTCCTCCGGGAACTCTTAATCCTAGAGGATTAGCCAGCAGCCGTGTGGTGCTTCATCCTTCCAAAGCCCTGGATGAGTGCTAAGCATTATTATTACTGTTATGATTAATTATTATTAAGCGGCTTCAGTCCCTACCGCGCTCCGGTGCCAACCTTGCTGCGAGCGATTTCCCAGCCTCAAAGGAACTGAACAAACACACGGCGGCTCAGGAGTTTCTGCCTTTACACAAAAGCAGGTTTTACAAAAAGGTTTTCTAATTTGGACTGGAAGCACTGTTGGGACAGACTGGGGCTGGCTGGGATGGGGGAGGATCAGCGGCTCCACTTTCATCCTGAAGCAACAGCATCCGAGTATCTGGATCCCTTCAGCCCAGCTCCCGAACCCTTTGCTCCCTCCCTGACCACCTTCGGTGCTCCAGCCCATTCCTTCATTTTTTAGGGGAGCCTTTTATTTTTTTAGGGAAATTTGCCTGACTCTGTTTACTCCCCCCCATGCTACAGAGCAGGCAGGAGCCCCCCGGCACGGCGCGGATGCTTCTCACCCTCCTCACTGGATTGGAGATGCTCCAGGGGCCTCATCCCAATGTGATTAAACAACCATTAGGCCTTCTCGCTTTAAAACTGGGGATTTACAGACGCCCAAACCTCTATTTAAATGCAAATGTGGCGGTTTTAGCCCAGAACCAGGGAAATGAGTAGCATTACAGCAGCAGTGCCACCATCCTCCATCTCTGCTTGGTGCCATCTTGGGCGTGAGGTGACCTCCTCATCCAGCAGCTGGGAGAGGACCAGTGGGCTCAGC
Source organism: Tetrax tetrax (assembly GCA_009806455.1). Taxonomy (NCBI): domain Eukaryota; kingdom Metazoa; phylum Chordata; class Aves; order Otidiformes; family Otididae; genus Tetrax; species Tetrax tetrax. Next base: position 49,500 of record WHYT01014940.1, on the reverse strand, counting down.
GGTCCTGCATCCCAAATCCACCCCCTCCATGTGTGTTCGGGATGCCCCAGGGATGCCGGCACAGTGATGGGACCTTCCCAGCACAGCCAAAGCGATGAGCGAGGGAACATGGGAACCTCTCCTCATTTTGTGCAGAGATGCTGCCTGCTTTCCCAAAGTCCCCACCCCAAGATGAGGGACACAAAGCCACAGCATCCCACCAAAGCAGTGATCCAAAGAAAACCACCCACGCCATGCTGGATTCTGCTTCCCCATCCCCTTCCAGGTAATTCCAAAGGACACCAATGAAACCCCTGCTCCCCGCCACCGCCTTACCACACACCCCATTGTTCGAGGACCCGGCAGCGAATAATCCAGGAGGCTGGAGGGGGAAAACGCTGCTCAGGTTGGTTCATTACTGATGAGAGATGACAGATCCGCCACCGCCAACCTGCCAAAGAGATATGATTAGCTTGTAAAAAATTAATCACGCTTCTTAGGGCTGACGCGAGCCCAAGGAGCGGCATTATCGATGTTCCCTAATTTCGGGGGACTTTGAAAAGGTTTTAGGAAAATTTGGAAGAGGCAATTACATTCAATTAGAGTCACAAGTGCTGAGACGTCACTGCTGCTCGGAGACACCGCGGCCACATCCTCTGCCGCTCGTCCTCCTTACTGCAAGGCATCGGTAAACACGCATTTATACTGCGGATCTGCATTTTTGGTGTGGGCATCCCCTTCCCAACATCATCTCCTGCAGCTCGAGCTCTGCAGCCAGGCTCTGGCCCCCCCCGATCCTGCTCTTTGTGAAGGCAACAGCAGCCGGAGCGTGCCGCTGGCCAAAAAACACCCTTGCCTCCCCCTGTGCTCCATGTTTTGCCCTCCCAAGGTCCATAAAAACCCACTGATGATAAGGATAACTGTGCTTATCCCGGCACACACCTGGAATCAGGGTTTTGGCAGCCCAGCCCTGCGTCTCTTGAGGATGCGGCACGTTCAAGCACACCCAGCCCTTTGGGATCTCTGTCTTGGGGGTGGCACAAAACCTGGGATGCTCCTGTTCGACAGGGCTGGGAGTGCTGGTGGGCTTTGCCCCGTGCTTCCCCTGCCTCCCTCACCTCATTACTGGGCATGGTTACTGCTCCGGCTGGGTTTGCAGGGCCACCACGCGCATGCATAATTCACGCTTCCCAGCTCACGGATGCACAGATTTTTGTAGCTCTACCTGCGGCAACAGATGAAAAACCCGGGGCTCAGGGTGGCCAGAGCCTTTGCCAATTAGCCAAGCCCTGAAATAGCGTGCCCAGCCTCCGTGCACATCCTTGTTACCCCAACCTCAGCACCCTCTGGGTTTGCAGGCAGGAGGGATACCCCTTTCTCTGAGGTTTTGGCCAGACCAAACCTCACAGCAATTGATTTTGGGTGCCCGTGCCAAAAATGACAGAGGGGAGCGGCTGGGTGGGTTTCGCCTGGTGCTGCTCTGACCCCCGCCACATGCTCAAGACGCGTGCAAGGGATGCAGCACACCAGGGCTTGCCCTGCTCCGAAATCCAGCTCTCCATCTCTATATCCTCATTCCCCCAGTGCTGCATTTCCCCGCTCTGCCCCCACACAAGGTGACAACTTCCCGAAATCACCCCAAAAGCTGCTGGTGGGCTTCCCCCCGTTCACAGCAGGGATGTGCACAAGGGTCCTCGATGGCCAAGAGTTTACCCCTCTGCTTCCTTTCCATCCTCTTCCTCTCTCTCTATAAAAATATTACACTATTCAGCACATGGTCCTCCACCTCAGGAGCATCCCAGCAAGCCCAGTAGCAGATACACAACCACATGTGAGCTCACCAGCACCCACCACCCATTGAAGACCCACGGCAAGACCTCATCCCACTGCACCGACCTGTGCAGCCAGGACCCGTCGCACCCCCACTTCATATGAGGTGTTGTTTAGCATCTTCCGGGCTCGTTTCTCCAGCAGATCCCACAGGATCAGGACCAACCTTGCAAGGAGAGGGTCCCTGCGTGCAAACAGGAGCAGCCGCCCACCCCCGCCTACATTTTGGCTGTTTCTTTGCCACCTCAAAGGCCTCGTTTCTTGATGCATCTCTCAGCATGCGAGATGTTCCCCTTGGGGAAAAGGAAATTAATTTTATCCCTTTGAATTCAGTGGTTGCAGAGGCATCTCATTCCCCAGGTCCCCTCCCCTCCCCTCACCACGGTCCAGGCGTAGGGACTCAGCCACCTCGGGGATGAGGAGACTAATTCCCCTAAATCTTTAAAATTCAGATCAGGACCAGACACATCACTGACATCTCTCTAGCAAGAGTGACACTGCCTAGCATCCATGCCTCAGTTTCCCCACAGTGACATTGATCCCCGGGGACATCCCACACACAGCAGCACATCGCTCCGAAACGATGACTCGCATCTCTCCCATCCCTTCCCATCCACAATTTCTTCCCGGTCCCAATCTTTTTGCTCCTTTTCCCTGGTTCATCGCTCTCCTCGCACACACAGTCTCTGAACGCAGCAGCCACCGGCCGCAGTTCCACCCCTGCCTTTTTTTGCTCTTCAGTGCCAGATTTTTCCCCCACTCCCAAAGCCTCCAGCTTTTTTTTTTTCCCACTGGCTCACCATTCACCTGCCACTTCCACACTGGCCTCAGAGAGAAGCTTTTGGGCTATTTCCCGTCACCCTTTGTTAGCTAGAGTGCCACAAACGAAAGCAACTGAATTAGCCAGCTGCCTGCGCCGCGGAGCAGCTGCTGGGCGTCAGACCAAAGGTCTGAGCCTGCTTCTCCCTCCCTTCCCCGTGCCTGCACCCGGGAATAAGGGACCTTTCCCAGATAAAACAACTTGTTTTCCCTTTCCATTGCTCAATCCCTTTTAAATAGGAAAAGAGACGAGCCGGCAGCCCTGTCGGGCTGCTCGGGGGAGATCGTTTTTCTCCCTTTGTGCTTCCCTTTGCTGTTCTCCGAGCCTCTCTGTTTACCAGGTTCATAAAGCCGGCTCTGTGTCACCAGCTCTGGGCTGCGCCTTTTTCCCCAGAACTCGGCCCATCCCAAACATGCAAAGTTTATCCGGAAATCTCCTGCCAGCTTCGCCCGTTCAAAGTCACCTTGCCCCCAAAAAGCTTCGGCTCTGTGCTCCAGCTTTCACTTGGCAATCATTAATCAGCTGCTTCGCATTCCTGGTGTGGAAAAATGCCCCAGCCGGTAACCCTGCTCTGGCATTCCGACATGCAGCTGGCCAGCAAACTGGTCCTCTCTGCTGCCGCGCTGCTCCTTCTGACTCTGGCGTACAGGTTTTATAAATCCCGCTCGCTTGGCGGGGGCAAAATCCCATCGGCTGAGGCGAGAAGAGAGCAGAGGGAAACCACTGCCTGGGATGAGGACGGTGTGTCGGGTCTGCGGCGGAGGAGGGCGGTGGGTGAGGAGGAGAGGAGGGAGGGCAGGGACGGACGAGGGAGCGGACCTGGGACACAGCACACAGCTCCCCGGGGGGATTGGAGGCTGCCAAGGGATGAGCAGGAGGAGGAGGAGGAGGAGGAGGAAGGAGAGGAGATGGTTTCTGAACTAGGGCTGACTTGCAGGAGAGCAGGGACAGGCAAGAGGGGAAGTGAGGTGGGACCCAAGCTGGAAAGTAAGCTGGGAAGCAAGATAGGAATTGAGCCAGGAAGTGATCTGGGAAGCGACTTGGGAAGTGGGGTGGGAAGTGAGTTGGGAAGCAGGCTGGCAAACAAGCCAGGAAATGAGTTGAGACTTGAGCCAGAAAGTAAGCTGGGAAGTAAGTTGGGAAGTGAACCAGGAATTGAGCTGGGAAGTGATCTGGGAAGAAAGTTGGGAAGTGGGCTGGCAAGCAAGCCAGAAAATCAGCTGGGAAGCAAGCTAGGAAGTGAGCTGGGAAGTGAGACAGGAAACGAGCCGGGAAATAAACTGGGAAGAGAGCCAGAAAGTGGGTCGGGAAGCAAGCCGGGAAGTGAACTGAGCTCTTCCAACCCTGAAGACACAGTGAAAACGCCGAGCAGTCCTGGGGAGGGAGGCATACTCGCCCCGAGCACCAGGCTCTCCCCCACGATTGCCAAAGTCCAGATGGCAGGCGACAGACGCCCCCAAAGCACGGAGCAGGATTTGGCTGGTGGAGGCATGAGCTGGGAGGCTGAGGGGCGCGGGGCAACCATCCAGACCCTCAGCGTCACCTCGGACGTGGGGCTAACGATGATGGCGAGCAACGTGGGGTCGGACTCCTCCTACTCTTTCTCTTCGGTCGCGAAGATCCAGGTGGAGGAAAACTACATCGCTGAGCGGCGGGTGAAGGACGGGGCTGGGCAGCTGGTCCCTGGCCTCAAAGGCAAAGTCTATGACTACTACTTCCAGTCCATCTCCCAGTCAGTGTCAAAGAGGAGGTCTCTGCCCTACATCCCTCTGGGAACATCCTGGCACCACAGCTTAGAGCGGGTCAATGAAAAGTTGCAGAGCTTTGCGACCCAGAAGCCAGACCCAGCTTCGGCAGCGTGGGATCCCACCACCTCCTCTATAGTTCCACCACCTACGCAGAGATTGGAGATCTCCCCTGAGCCACCATCTCCTGGTCGCAAGGACAGCATCCTCCAGATCGCAAACAGCCCCCACCTCCAGCTGCTCATGGAGGGTTTTGGGGTCACAGCACCGGTCAGTGCGCCACCTGCAAGCTGCCATCCAGGGCTGGTGGCTGGTGCTGACCTCTTCCAAATGCCATCACCCACCCACCTAGACCTAGGGAACTGCTACGAGGTCCTCTGCACAGCCAAGGCACAGAAGCTCGGCCATCTCCAGGAGGCTGCCTACAAGGTGATGAGCGACAACTACCTGCAAGTGCTGAGGACCCCCTCCATCTATGGCCGCCTCAACGCTGGTGAGCGGGAGCTCATCCTGCAGCAGAGGATGAAGGGGAAGATGTACGTGGCCGTGGCGGACATGAACATGCAGGACCCCAGCCTCCACACGAGCCGCCTCTGCTACTACGATGATGGAGAGGACTGCTGGCATCACCTCTGCCACGTGCCACTGGAGGTGGTCTCCCGGGGGTGTGCCATGTGCAGCATGTTCAACTACCTCTTTGTGGTGGCCGGCTGTGAGGGCACGGGCCAGCAGCAGAAAGCCTCCAACCGTGCCTTCTGCTACGACCCCCTGACCAACATCTGGAGGGAGATCTGCCCCCTGAACCAAGCGCGGCCGCATTGCAAGCTTGTGGCCTTAGATGGCCACCTCTATGCCATTGGCGGTGAGTGCCTCTACACGGTGGAGCGCTACGACCCCCGGCAGGACCGCTGGACCTTCACCGCCCCACTGCCCCACGACACCTTTGCTGTGGCCCACACTGCCACAGTATGCGATGGGGAGATCTATGTGACGGGGGGCACCTTGCGCTACGTTCTGCTGCGTTATGCTGCCCGCTCAGACAGCTGGAAGGTCAGCCCAGCCTGCGGCCGCAAGGATAAGACAGTCGAGATGGTGAGTGCCAATGGCTTCATCTACCGCTTTGACCTCCACCGCAGCACAGGCATCAGTGTCTACCGCTGCGGAACCAAGGCCAAGCTATGGTACGAGTGTGCCACCTACACCATGCCCAACCCATCCAGCTTCCAGTGTGCTGTGGTGGGCAGCCTGGTCCACTGTGTCGGCCGGCACTTCCACATACGCTTCTTGGCCGACCACATCTCACCACGCTTTGGGACCAAGAAGCTGCAGCCCTTCCCATCACTCCGTGGCAGCCTCCTCCCAGTTGTCCTGGTGCTGCCACGGGGAGGGACAGTGCAAACACAGGTTTAAGGGATCCGTGCTGAGGTCTTGTGCAACAATGGAGGTGGCTCAGACATGACGTTGGTGAAAGCTGGTAGAAGAAACCAACAGCCCACACTAGTAGCATGGGACCAACACTACCAGAGCAATGTCACCCATCAAGCAGATGTCACACCAGTCCCCATAAGTAAGGAAAGAGACAAATTGCCCTTGGATACTGCCTGTAAACCCAGCCTTGAAGACACAAGGAAAAGCAAAGCAGGAGCTGGGTGGACTTGTTTGCTTAGAGGTATTTAAACATAGGCGTGCTGGCTCGGATGCAAATAAACCATGGCTTGCTGCCGGCTCCCGGCCGGGCACTGCCCGATAAGTAGCCACGTTACACACCGGGTGTTTAACATTGACCTGGACACGCAACACAGGGGGGATTTTAGGGTGGAGGAACCCAGCAGAGAGATTTGATCCCTAAGGAGGTGTCACCCAAAGGTCATCCCCATGGGCGTCAAGACAACATTGAGCCTTCAGGCTCAACGGTACACATCACCCCAGGGCAGGAGGCTGGGTGCACTGCTCCTACCAGTGCCTTGTTATCTCATACTTTATCCTCAGCACAGAGTAATATATATATATTTATATGCACATGATGTAAATAGGCGCTATGAATTTATAGACAGCTGGTCTTAAATGAAATTAAAGTGAACATTTGCTAAAATTAACCACGGGCTACTGTTGCACATCATTTCAAGCCGTAGCCAAGCCTAATGGGAACAAAGAGGCCGATGCATGTTTTACATCGCTAATTACTGCCCAAACAATGTCTCTGAGGAGGCAACCAAAAGCAAAGCAGGGCCCTGGATGTGAGCAACCAGTCTTTCATCCCCTCTTCCCTGTGTTTCAGCGACCTCACTCCGCTACCTTCACGTCCTGCCAAAAGCCTACTTTGGGTAATTGCATTTTCTTCCCCTCTAGCTGTTTGAAAAACACTCATCATCCGTCATCCGTCATCTGTCAGCCCCAGATGGACAAAACCAGCTCCCAGATGGACAACCCCCCTGTATCTGCCTCCTTGGTGGCAGCAGGTCATGAGCACGAAGTCATGGATGTGCTTGAAGTGCTTGGAGTTAAGACATGGTGCTGGAACAGCCCACGGTGTCATAATTTACTCCTTGCTGCTCACCGTGGTTTAGGAGAGCTTAGGTTAATGTTCTCTCAAAGTGCTCCCAAAAGTATTTATGACTTCTCTCAGTCACTGCCCGGAGGCCTTGCATTTCTGCCTTCAAGGGCTTCCTGTGAAGGTCAGTGGCATCCATCCATGTTAGGAGACCTTGGGAGGATGCGTTAATTAACCCTGCCTGTGAGGTCTGCTTGTTAGCCGGAGCACGCTGCTTCTGCTGATGGAGGGTGGGTGACCACTGTCTTGATGTACCAGGGCTGCAGCCTCCCACCTCCCAGCATCTCTCTCTGCTGGGATGCTTGGGCTGGTAAATGTTATGAGTCAAAAATCCTTCTCATTATTATGATTGTTATTTAACTCCTTGTTATTTTGCGGCCTGCATAGACGACGCTCAGAGCAACAAGCTCAACAAGATGGGCTCATGCATCCCGCAACATGTTTCCTGCAAAACCCAGGTATCAGCTGCTTCACGGGAGCAGCCCAGCCCCTTTGTAACCTGCAAAACCCTCTTGTCCCCATCAGCATCCTGCTCTGGCCCCTTCAGCATCCCCACTGCAGCAGGCTGGGCGCTGGGGAGCAGCGGGGACGCTGGCTGGGTGGCAGCCAGAGCCCTGCCAGGTGACAGCTTTGGTTTTCATCCCCAGAAAAGCTTTCCTGGGATCCTGCCCTTCTCAGGGTGCCTCTTTGCTTCCATTTAATATTTCACCTTTCCTCCAACTCCTTGCTGCCAGGCTGCGACCTCAAAAACCCAGCAGCATTTCCTCATTCCCCAGCGTGACACCGAGCGATGAATAACAAGGACGGCGGGTAGGCAGCTCTCCCCCCGCTCCTGCACTCTCCAGTATTAACATGATCCACCTAGAGAGGCATTCTGGAGATTAAAAGCACTGGGGACGTCCCGTGCTGAAGCACTGCTTGTTCTACAGGGAAGGACAACCAGGTTTGAAGGAAAAAGCGTGCGGCGATCTTGCGGTTGACAGGGAAATGGCTTTTGGCTGCGGTTGAGGGAAAGCAAAGGGGAAAGAACAAATGCGAACTGATACTCAGACCTTTTTTTTTTTTCTTTTTCCTTCCAAATACCGGTGCAGGAGAGGACTGTTGGCAGGGCTGGTGGTGCAATGACAATGGCAGTGTCACAAGTTAGCTCCTGCCACCACCATGGTTTGTCGCCCTTTGGTTTCCAACAGTGCCGGACACCCATCTCCCTGTTTCTGCTGATGGGCAGGGGCTTCAAGCCATGGTCTTGCAGCTCTTGAGATAACCATAAAACCCTCAGGTAGTTTGAGTGCAGCTTGAGGCATCAGGATATTATTTATTTTTGCTGATTGAGTCGGCAAAGCTGCCACAATCTTCAGGGACAAAGGGTTGGGAAGCAAGCAGTGCATCCTAATAAAACTCTCCCATGTGCCCCATGGAGCTACAAACCACCTCGAGCAGGTTCAATTAATGATAAATACTCAGAGACTGCAATAAACCCAGTCAGGCTGGGGCTTTACCTGAAGGGTCCTGCTCCTGGGAGCCTCTTCCCTTGCTGCAAGCCCGGTGGCTGCAAACCAGCACCCTTGTTGGGTCAGGGACCACCAGAACTGGGTGCTGGAAGACAAAACACAACACCTCCGAGGCTCTTGAGAGCTGGGGAAACCAATTTTCACCATCCGCAAGCAATTCTTCCATCCCTGTAATTCCCTCAAGGGTTCCACCAAGGATGCTCTCAGCTCCTTCATTCTTCCAGCAGCACCTGGACCTGTCGCTGTGCACTGATTTATCTCCCAAAAGAAGGGTGCAACCACTAAACCACGCTGCTTTGCAACCAAATGTAACCTTTGCACTAAATTCGGTATTTTCTTCTAATCAGGAAGGCCCATTATCTACCCCTGCCACGTTTATTTAGGCAATTACCTAGTTTAATGTACATTGATTCAGATTCTTAATTTTTACATTTTTGATTATGATAAAAAAGCAGGGAATGACGCATTTCTTATTTGCTCGGTGCTCTTTTTGCCTTTGCAACATGCCAGGCTGCATGTGAATGGAAATTGGAAGTCAATTAAAGAAGTGCAAAACCAGCATTTTAAAATCTTTTTTATTAGTTAAACACGGCTACCTTCAATGTGTCAGCTACAGCGGGGTGGAAAAAAAAACCCAAAAGCAAAAAACTGAGCTTATCCAGACATGTTTTGCATTTAAAAATGCCCTGATACATGAAAGAAATATTAAGCGTAGCGAACTGACAAATTAAGCATCTCGTCCCTGGCAAGCGGGAGCAAACTCGTGCTGGTGGTTGAAGGAGCCAGGTGGGAATTCAAAGCCAGTGGAAGGGAAAAACCCACTGCAGCATCTCTAGGTGCTGGTAAGGGAGGTGGGACATCTCAACCTCCAGCTGCGGTATCTCCAAGACCCTCTGGAGAGTTGCCTACAACTTCTGCACTGCTACGGGTTGTGTTGCCTCCAGGAAAGCCTCCATGAGACATTTAAAGCCAAGGAGAGATGTCCTGTCCTCTCCCATTCATCTCTTCACCCCTCCACTTGATCCAAGCTGACCATCCACGCACAGCCACCAGCAACCCCTTGGTTGAGCAGATCCTGGAGGCACCAACCTCAGCCTTTCTCCGCTCTGGTTTGCAATCCGGAACAACTCAGTTTCGTAGGCAGTGAGCTGCACCCAAGCTGCAGAACCTCATTTACAAACTGACACCAACGAACCAGGGCTCAACACAACCCCATCACTTGCAAAAGCAAGACCTGCCTGCCTGGTGCTGAAGGGACATTTCTTGGCAGCATCTGTGAGGCACCGCTCCGGGAACGTCAGCCAGCTCCTTGCGAGCACGGAGAGGTCAGCACTAATGAAAGATGCTATCGCTGAGCTGGCGTCCGGCCAGACAAATGTAATTAGCAGTATTTGCAGAAGACAAACCTTGGCGAGGATGAGGGGGATGGGAGCACATCCCCTTGTGATCATTTTGGGGAAAAAACACAACCATTTGGAGGCCTTCCAAACCAGAATAACAGCCTCGCCAATGACTATTTAATTAAAACCCGCACGGCGTTCAAAGGGAGAAGGGCTGCAAGTGAATAAGCGCGGTGATAAAATACGCATCAACTCTGGCATAAGTTCTCCCTCCCCAGCACAAGCTTTTGCTTAAACCCTTCATGGGTTTTGATTCACAAGCTCCAGCGAGGAGGGAACATTTGCCAGCCACTGTTTCAATCCCACTGGGAGTTTTTTCCAGGGGTTATGGCCACGCTGTAGTTTAGGATGTGTCAGCTCTGGCATCATAAACACAGATCAGCAGTGCTATAAAAGGAGGGAAAAAACCCAAGCCCACGCTCCTGGCTCGAGTTTAACATCCTGTCAGCTCAGACCAAAGGCAGATTATTTCTCTGTTACTGAAATAAAATCAATAAAGCTCATTTTTATTTACAGAAGACCCAAAGAGGGAGAGAAGGGAAAACTCCTCAAGCTGCAAAAGGGGGATAGGGGTGTTTATGGTTTTCAGATGGTTTTCAACCAAAACCACAAGGCACTGGGCAGTGATTTCAAGGCAAAAAGCAGCAGTTGGGCTTTTCTCAGCTGTGTTTCGTAGACTTCGAAAATATCCCCAGGTCCCTTAGAGGTGCCAACCCTTGGGTGAAACCCCGCGCCTCCAGGCAACCTAGGGAGATGCCATCTCTCAAGAAAATCTAGCCAAATAAAAGCAGATTCATTATTATATCAGCTATTTTAGTTCATGGCTCTCCTACAACATGCCCTGGGCATGGAGAGGGGGCGAGCACATGGTCTGGGGACAACGGACTCCATGGTGGATCACTGCCCCAAAAATACCCAAATTCCCATCAGGGCAAATAATCTTTTAGTTCATCACTGTTTTCTGAAGGGGACGATTTGGGGAAATGCTCAAATTGCTTCAAATAAACATCATTTGTTCTGTTTGCACCTCCCAAACGCCAAGCTCGGGTTTTGGCAGAAATTCCTTTTTTTGGGGGCCAAAACTAGTGGCCTGGAAAAGCAGTGCAGGGTTTGTGCCAAGTCTGCCTGCTTTCCCCAGAAATAGTGACATTTAAATTTAGCATTTAGTTCAGTCCCCAGCGTGCAGCTTCTGCTCAGGGGGTGAGCAGCAACACACCTCCCATGGATCAACGCGTGTACATCACCCAAACCCTGCCCACGAGAGCACCCCTCATGCCCCGAGAGCTCCTTAACCCATCAAGGGGGAGCAAGGCACCCCACCAAGCCCCGTCAAGGACACAGGTCACGCCGGATCTGACCCCAAGGAGATAGCGGGCACCACAGCAGTACAGGGTGCTTGATTTCTTCATGGCCAAGGGATCACCCAACAAAATGTCCCATCTCAAGCCAAGGTGAAACCTATCCCTTAGGTCCTTCTAGTTCAGGATCTCAGAGTCCTCCTAGCTTGTTGTTTCATTAAATCACTGCTTAATTTACGGTGTCTCTAACCAAAGGACAACATTGCACTGGAAGCATCCTCACCAGGCTAACAGGCGGTAGAGCAGACCATACCACATGCGCGGGTGGTCAGGAAGACCATCCAGGCTCATCTGCTATTGCACATCAGAGCCAAGCATGAGGACCATCCATCCCGTGAGTGGTCCAGGACAGCTGGGAGCAGCAAAGCATATCAGCTGTGCAGGGATGGGGTAGCCAAGAGAAGCCCAAGCAAGGTCCTGTCTCCCTCCAAAACAGCTCAGAAAAGGCGGCTTGGTTAATGCTGTGGGGATGCTGTGGTCTCTGATTAACCATGCCATGGTCCCTTTCCCACCTCCCTTTGCTTGCAAAGGTTGTTGGGGCTGCCCAGGGCAATGCCTAGTGTCAGCTCCAGAAAAAAAGCATCCTGGATACAAGACCAGCGAGGTCTCAAGGACTCACGCACCTGCAGTGAGCTGCATCCTCCACCCTCCTGGCTGGTCTGGAGCTACCAACCCCACCAGACAGCCCACAGAAGCCACCTCGAGGGGATCCTCGCTGCGGTGCTGGGTTTAGTCCAGCTTAATTTCAGTGACAGATTTTGAAGACATCTTCACTGGTTAAGAGGCACTGGCAGCAAGAAACCTTCCCCCTAAGCTACACCAGCAGCCCCTACATACAGCTCATGACACAGAAATGATGCAAGAAAAATCGCTGGCGAGATACAGGAGGTCAATGTGATGCTCGTAGCGGAAAAGCTCGTAGCCCAGTGATCATACCCCGCACAAACACCCCTTAGATCCATCACCTCCAAGCCCTCCAGATCCCACAGGCATTCTGCATCCCCACCCTGGATCTTTTCATTCCACCTCCCTGTACCTCAGCTCCGGGCATGGAGGGATTTTTCACCCCCTCTGTCCCACCCCTCTGCCTTATTGGCAGGCAGGAGGCGAGATGCCAGCCTCGGCATCAGCCGGCAACACAGCCAAGCTTGGAGGCACTCAGACTGGCCACGGCTGATAAAGGGCTTAGGGCCGGTGCCAAGAGCCAGCGAGGCTCCGGGAAGAGTCCTGGGAGGGGGAACACTGGATCCATCCCAGTCATCCCATGGAAAACTCAACCCTGCAGCAGACTCCGCTGGGTCCTGTGTTTCCCTTCCCAACAGTGTGCACTTCAGCAGCTCTTCTCCTCTTCCTCTCCTGGGGGGAGGAAGAAGATGCTGGAGGATGTGGCGGGGACATTGGTGTTTATTGCAATACCTATCGATACCCGCCAGCTGCTACGAAAGCGGCTGGAAAGTCAAGAAAAGATAAAATGAATATAATTACGAATCAATAGCAATGCCTTCCACATCGGAAAGGAGCTGAGCAACTGGATGCTGCGGGGAACAGGCATCCCGGTGCGGCTGAAGAGCTAAAAGCTGGTGGAGGCGGAGGCAGGAGCGCTTCCGCTCGGTCGCATTTTGGTGGCAAGGGGGTTAATTTGCCACGGCGATGGATATTCGGTGCTTGCCGTTGATAAACAGGGCAGCAATTCTGTCGTGTTCCTCTGACGGCTGCAGACCTTTAGAAAAACCAACACAATAGCAGTTCACTGAATCTCAGTGACACGCAAATTCAATCTGTCATTCTGCTCACAGCTGAGGCTTCCCAACTCCGCTGCCTGTTTTGGGTTGGGGTTTTGTTTTGGGGTTTTTTTTTGTTTGTTTGTTTGTTTAAACCTTCAATAAAAAGGTTTGCATCAGTTTCACGCCACTACCACCCCCTCAGTTTTGGTGGGAGGCATCCAGGTTTACGCCAACCTCTCCAAGAGCAGGATGAAATGCTGGCAAAGTGGCTTTTTTAAAGCATGCGGTAGAGAAACAATCAAAATATTCACAGGGAGAATTAAAAATCTCAGGCTGGAAACAGGTTTGCACTTGGTTCAGTGAAAATAAAGCCTCTTTTCTTTTTTTTTTTTTTCCCCAAGAAAAGAGAAGAATTCTGTCTTTTTCCTCTTTTCTAATTCCCAGCCAGCAAATCAACATGAAATTCTAGAAGTCAGTGTGGTTAAAGGGAAGCCCTCCTGATTTTCCATTGGTTGAATTTGCAGGGAATTAATCAGATTTCATTTCAGGCTGAAACTTTCCTCAAGCCCCAAAATGTGCTGCCGATTCGCAGCTGCAAAGCCTCTGGCCTGGCCCTTCCAGCTGCTCCGCTTGGATGTGAAACATCCTGGAGGATTTCTCATACATGGATCTCACCCTAGACATTCCACCACCAAGGATGGAGGATGCTTCGGGGGACCAGCACAGCCACCTCCGTCCCTGCTGTTGTAGTACCCTGTGCCCCTGCTCCCCCCTTGCGCTGATGTGAGATGCCAGCATCCCCAGCAGCTCGACCTTCGCTCCCCTCCAACCAGGCAAACCCACTAATTGGCACCACCTTGTTAAAAATAATTCCACAGACATAAGCAAGAAACACACATGGAGAGTCCTGGATGCTCAAAACACCAAACTAGCACTGTGGGCTCCATCTAGAAACCAGATTCCTGCAAATATCAATTAAATTTAAGAGGGGTTGGCTCCACGCTGCTGTAGGTTGCAATAATTTCTTATTGGCTCCCAAATCCAGGCTTGCTCAGAATGAGAAGGGTGCGTTTACGTGCTCTGCCTTGGGAAAATGATGCCCTGTGGACACCAGTGCCAGCCTCGGTGGAGCATCCTGCCTGTTGCACCCAGTTTTGGTACCTGCAACCCATAGGATGCAGCTTTCACAGTACAGCAGCATCTCTCCAGTACCCAGACGCTCACACCACTTCATTTTCATTCCTTCCTTCCTCATCTACGCAGGATGAAACCCACTGCCCTGCCAGGGGCTTGTCCCCAGGAACAAGGGAGATGCATCCGGGCAGTTGGATGCCCAAGCTCCCGCTCCCCACCTCAGCTTTAACCCCCTCAGTTTTCACCCCTGGAGCCATCCAGCCTGACACCCAGCCATGCCAGCACCAGATGTGCAGGAGGACATCACCCAGGTTGCTGTGCAGCTGCTCTCCCCGCTTTTCTTTGCGACCAAATAAACAGAGATGCAGCCATAACAGCTATTTGCACAAAGAGAGGCATCTGCACCAAGCCAAGCATCCGAAATTTTTTATTTCTGCATGATGGGCCTATTTGGAGAGCTTTTATTTGTAATTAAAATGCAGCCATTACAAGTATTTCTTTTCCAGCTAATTGTTTTCTTCTCCTCCCCTCGTTTGGGATGATAGACGAGGGCTGCAGTAGCAGGAAAAACACCTGTAATAAAATCAGCGCTTAATAAAAAAGAATCACTTCTTGATGATGCACGGCTGTATTTTCTGACTTTCACTTTTTTTTTTCCCCTCTCTCTTTCCCAGCCTGTAAACATGAGCTCGTTAGAGTAGGGTGGCTCATTAGCAGGGCCCTGTCTACCTTGATGTTTCCATCAGCAAGGAGAGGGCAGCGGGCTGTTTCAGCCAGTCTATCATCACCAGGCGCTGCAAATACCTTAATCCACACCAGGCAATAACTGGGGCTCTTTGGAGCGTCGGCTTTAAAGATAATAAACAGGAATAACATGGAAACGGCTGCCTGAGAGCCCCGCTCCCCACCAGCCAAGGTGTTTGCAGCCCTCCCAAGGCCTTTAAGCCTCCAAAGCTTCACTTCCCTCTGGGGCAGGGGAAGTTTTCCACTTTCCCTACCTTTTTCCTCAGAGCATCCAGCTCAGAAAAAGGGTCAGCGACCTAAAAAAAAAATGATGCATTGCAGCGTCCAGCTGCTCGCAAGAGTTGTTTGGATGGGTAGAGGATGGCAGCAGATGGGCGATTCCTTTCCAGGACAGGCAGGGAGAAGCCTGCAACCAGCAGCCACTTCCATAAACAGGACTTTTGGGCCAAGATTTGGGGCGAGCATATGCAGGGAGAGGAAATACAGGATCACTGGGGATGAGACAGGTGGATGGCAGAGAGCCTTGCTCTGTTTGCTCCCTGCATCCTCAGTAAGTCACAGCACTGTGCTGTGGTTTAGCAGCCAGGTGAGAAGCAAAGCTCAAACTGGGATCAGGAGAGTGGAGCTGCCCTTTTCGCTTCTATATGGCACTCCAGGCTATTGCTGCAGACTTCCGACGCTGACCCCAGCATTGACTGGATTAACTGGATTAACTTAGGCATCATTGAAGCCTAAGGAAAAGGCCAGAAACACTGAGATGCAGAAGAGCGATGGGTACAAGGCTTGGCATCTCAGGAGCCCGAAAGATGGAGAATCCCTGGTTTGGCACAGTAAATGGGGCCTGGAAATCTTCTCTCATCCCTTGAGGACTCATGGGCTGGGGCAGCTGCTAGTTAATTCTGACCAGGGTAGAGCTGTAGGAAGGGGCCCCCACAGCCATCAGCAGCACAAGCATCTCCAGCCCTGTCCAAATGCATTAGGCACTTCTGCCCCTTAAATGGCAGCAAGACACGCTCAGAGCCACCTCAGCACTCCAGTCACTTCTACTTTACAGCCTTTTTTTTTCATTCTGCTTTCTTGGCACCAACCCTTCTGCTTTATTTTTCCTTGTTGAGCCCAGGGGAAGGTGCAAAGTTGCCTCTTGGGGAACGTCAGCAGAACCAAAACCCAAGGAGTGGAAGAAAAGCTGAGCTGGCTCCAGATTAGCCTGAAAACTTTCACAGGGGAAGGATGAAAAGGCTCTGCATCCCCCTCCACTCATGAAGAAGACCTGGGTGGATGCTCAGGGGGTGTCAGGGTCCCCAGTCACTGCTGCATCCCCCTCTCATCCATTGCTGGCTCCATCCCTGAGCGCCCAAACCAGCAGCTTGCAGCAAGAGCCAGCGTTGGAGGGTCATTATCCTTTGCAAACAAGGCACTGGAATCAGGAAAAATGAATGGCTGAGATATTTCCAGAGGCATTATACCAAGACCTATAGAGGGTGGAAGCGGGGACAGGTAGCCTGGGAGGACTACCGAGTGGCTGTGCGAGCGGCCAGGGATCGGGTGAGGAAGGCTAAAGCCCTGACAGAATTGAATCTGGCCAGGGATATAAAAAGTAACAAGAAAAGCTTTTACAGGTATGTAGGGGACAAAAGAAAATCCAGGGAGAATGTAGGCCCCCTCCAGAATGTAACGGGTGTCGTGGTTACCCGGGATGTGGAGAAGGCTGAGGTACTCAATGACTTTTTTGCCTCATTC
>WHYT01014938.1:14124-36334 GCA_009806455.1 Tetrax tetrax | reverse complement strand
AAAAAAAAAAAAAAAAAAAAAAATCCTATTGTGCTCATTAGGGCCAAATTTCCAAAGTGCCTTGGGGCAAAACAAACAAAATCTACGTTTATCTATGTTATAAGTGTGACTGCATCCCTGCCCCTCAAGAGGAGCTGGTTGGTTGTGTGAGCTCTGTAAACGTGCTATCGGCTTTTTCTGCACAGAGAAGGTGACCTATTGCTTTGCCTGTTCATGGATCTTCTACCCGGGAATGTTTCTACAAGCCAGCTAAAAGTTAGCCAGCTTTCTCTGTTCAGAGCCGCACCAGTTGACCTCGGGGTGTTATTTTTCAAAAGATTTTGCAAACCTATAACAGAACAGCTGCGTGATGTACATCTATCAGTTCTGTCCTAATTGACATTGACTACAAACAGGCTTAGCCGAACCTGAAATAAGTACTCCTGTGCTGGAGGATGCTACGCACAAGGCTGTGCGCAATGAAACTGCTTCCAGTTTCGCTGTGGTCAACGTCCTGGTTAAAAGACAGAGGTTTTCTGGAAAATGCACAAAGGGATGCAGGAAGGACTGGGAGCGATATCCACATTTAAAGGAAATTAGGGCAAGTGGGTTTCTTGGTGTGTTAGCTGTCTTCAAACACTGCTTGAAAGTTTTCTAAAAATGCAAATTCATCAAAACTGAAATTTTTCTGCAGGAATGTGTCCACTTCAACATGGGTTGAGTCTGAAAACACCCTGAAACAAAACAGCAAATCCTTCCAGCTTGACATCACTGGACTGGAGCAGTCGGGGTTAGTTTCCAAATTATTTTTGGCTTCACCACTGGAGCACGTTTTTTTATCATTGAAGGCAACGTGCAGCCACTTGGTCTCCTTGAAACAGCAGCTCTGATAGACCTCAATCCCTTTCTAATTCACTCTGGCAGAAAATTTGGAAGTATTCTACCTGGAGCCTAAGTCTGTGATAATATTTTTAATTTCAATTCTTTTGACAGCATTTCTAATTCTGGTGCTGTCTGGTCAACCCAATCCCCTGAACACCACACCGACCATCCAGACAGATGCTGTTGGTGCCTGGCTCTGCCGAAGCCACCGCGGATCGGCCGCTTGTGGGGCACCGGCACGCTGGCAGGGGCTCTGCGCCCCGCGGGTCCCCACAGCTGATGGTGATGGCCCCCTGACCCCAACAGCAGCACCTGAGAAATGCCCAAATCACCTCAAGTGCTGCATGTCTCAAGCGGGGCCAACTGACACATACGCCAGTTTTTTGTTTTTTTTTTTTCTCTTTTACCATTTCTTCTGTATTAACAAAAGAAGGGAAAAAAAGGAAGCCTAAGTAATGGATTTTTTTTCTGCTTCATTTTACTCCCACCTTTTCTGCCCCCTGTAATCTGATTTTTTACACCTCATTTATGTGTTTTTATTCAGCTCATCTTTGTGTTTTCTTTTTTTTTTTCACACCTTTGGATCAGCTCTCTCCCCATGTCTGGCACCTGTGATTACATCCTTCAGCTTCACAATGCAGACTTGCAGAGCAGCATTTAATAACAGGGAGGATTTGACTGACTGGAGCTTTGATAATGGTGGTGGGAAAGGCACAATCGCTGGCTTTTCAACAGTATACTTTGCACAGAAAGCGTTCGACAGTGTCACAATCTGATTTAAAAAAATAATCCCAGATTCCACCCATAATTATACCTTCTCTCCTTTACCTATCCACCTTCTTTTCAAAACTAAGCTATTGTGGGTGACACCAGCCTCCGGGGAGGTGGGGGTGGTGGGACACAAACCCGGAGAGAGACAGAGAGGAGGAAAAAAAGTTCAATTCACTGTGATTTTGCCTCGGCCTCTCTGCCTGCCCACACTCCCACGCGTCTTTTTACAGCTGACACCTTGTGCTGGGCTGTGGGCAGGTCAGCTCCATCTGTGATCTCGTGAAGTTTTAGGATGAAAAAAATATCATCTGACTGCTGGCATGCTGGTAAGCCATGGGAAAAGAAAGCCCTGAGGGGTTTCCAGGAAATTAGAAACCCAGGTGAACTAAGAGGTTGCACAGTGTTCGATTATCAGCTCCATTCAGTGTCCTGGCTGGGAGGAGGAGGAGGGACCGCAGATGTCCAGCTCTTGCTAAAAATAAGATGCACATGTACCTAGCTGCCTTGGGGCTTCTCGGGATGAAGGTCCCCACAGCAGCTCTGAAAAGGCACCCAAACCCTTTCTGAGATGCAGATGGCCATGAGGGGCGAGGGCCACAGCCCTAACGCAGCACACAGTGCTCCCCAGCTTTGGCTGGACTTTGGGTTAGTCCTATACCTCCACACAGGTTTAAACTCTCCAAAACAGTTTATAAACATAGAATGGACTGACCAAGACTTTCCAGATGTGTTGGTGTGCCAACCAACACTCCCCTGTGAGCCAGAGATTGAAGCACATTATATGCCCCCAACACCACCAAGACTTTGGGGCATCCAACCGCTTTTGGAAACATTTGCGGACACAAGAAGGGGACACAAGAAGTGAGGGTTGGGGGATCACACTAGGTAGTCATCTGAACACCAGAAGCTGAGACCCCACTGCTTTGGTCTTCTGATTTAAGCCAGGTAGAAATCTGGGGGGCTGCTGAGAACGATGAAGGTTTGAGACCTTCTCAGCTCTGCTGCAGGTCATGGCAGGCACTTGAGCGGACTGTTCCGCGTTTCGCTGCTCTCTCTCCACACTTTGACTCACTGAATTTCTGGTAAGCAGGGACATTGCATCCATCAACACTGGCAAAGTGCCAGCATCATGAAACTTTTTTTTTTTTTAAGAAGTGTCCTTGGGAAGAGATTCAAGTAACAGCTGTCCTGGCCTGTGCAGATGGGGCATACCTGATTTTAAATGGCTGAGGGAGCAAGGAACCCAGCAACCATCCAGAAAGGTTTTAATGATGAGGTTACTGGCATCAACTTCTGGCTAAATACAGTAATGCAGGAAAAAAAAACCCAAGCCACTGCTGTGACGGCCTCAGGGCTGCCTTCCGGCAGGAGGGCCTGTCCTCTGGGGTGTGATCGATACGGCACTAACCAGCCTGGATAGATTGAGGGTGGTGGCTATCGATAAGGGTACGGGGGCTGCAGTGCCTTCCCCAGTGCCCAGGCAGAGCCGGTGCAGCACAAACACCAAACCCGGTATCACACCAGAGCATCGGCCGGCCACCAAATGTGGCACCGCGGCAGGGAATTGGCAGACCAAACCCGGCATCACTTGCACCTGCTCAAGGATGGGCACCTTCCCCCGACTGCACTGCGCTCAGGGTCAGGGCCACAGCAAATAGTAACTCAGTCTTAGAAAGGGACATTATAAAATCCTCCTGGATTTTAGAAAGGCAGATGCAGCTCTGATGGCCAACGCGCTCCTGTAACCGGGAATTTCTAACCCGCCAGTGCAACACGACCGAAGCGGTACACGATGGGGTTTGGCACTACGTCCATTCCCACACGACGCACGGCTCGGCCCCATTAGAGTGCCCTGATCATATTTTCCTCATTTTATGGCCAATCTTACAGCCCCATGACAAATAATAGTATCTGTCGCTGGGCTAGGGGAACACATGAGTTAAAACAATAACCATTTCTTTTCTTCTGCTGCATTCCGTTTGCCTTAATTTAGCATCTTTCTTTCTATTCAAGCTCATTCTGAAATGATGTGTCAAAAAAGAGACACCCCCAACTATCACTGAAAACAGAATCCATCTGGTCTAGATATACACTTGAGATCTTACTTTTTAAAAGTGACCTTTTTTTTTTTTAAAAATCAGATTTTAATATTTGTTGTATTATGGCTAAGGCCATGCAAATTCCAAGTTGACTAATACTGAAATCTAAAAATTCATGCCAACACCAACATGAGCATTACTCTTAAACTCATTGTTCAGTTCAAATGTTTTCTATGAACAATGTTTTTAGTGTTGTTCTTTTATATTTACCTAAATTTAAACTTAAAAGCATAGCTGTTCTCACTGCTGTTCCCTTCCATTCCCCAAACAAAAACACTTAATTTGTCATCGAATGAGACATTTTTTGTAACTCTGTAACTACTTTTGTTAGTTTATCCAGACAAAAAAAAAACCCAAAATGTTTATCCAAGCCATTCTGTTTCGTTCAGCCAGTAAATCCAAACGAAATCTGTATTTCACACAGTTTTAACAGAAGCTCTTATTTTAAATAACAGAGTGAAAAAGGAATTACCTGCTTTCAAAGGTGAATAGTCTAAGTAGTTGAATATCAAAGTAATGAATCAAGAGTTAAATTATCTTATTTTTCTCTCTGTATGGGATCAGCTCACCTTCCAGCCCGATTGCTCCAGGCATGGCCCTAAATCAGCATCGCAGCGGTGAAAAAGGGCAGCAAGACCAAGAAGCCAGCCGGATGCTTGTTGTGCCAAGTTGGTCTGAACCAACTCCATAACCATCACCACCTTCGTCACACCATCGTGCTGTTCATTTTGGGGGAGTTATCTTTTTACACGTTATTATACAGCGCTCTGTCTCTCTCCATTAAAATCAATGGCAGACACGGGAGGCGGCCTGCTCTGTTATGGTCTTCCAGGCAGCTCAGACACTTCTGGGAATCGGGAACAGAAGAATAATGCGTTTCAATAAGCAGCTTATCGACCAAGCAGGAGTTAAGCGAACCTGTGGTGTACTTCTCTAGTTTCTCTCCTCTCACATCATTATTGCGCTTTACTCCTGCTCTGCTTTTCCTCCTCTGACGATCAATACCTCGCAGCGACTCACCTGAGCCCCAGCCCTGCGCCAGGGGTACAGTGGGGGAGTGGGACAGCCCATTTGTTCCCATGGTCCCACCAGCTCCCTCCTCTCTGAAATCTCAGAGTGCTCAACCACTGGATCTCGGCTTTTTGACCAAATCTGGGCTCACAGCCCTGCTCTTTAGAGAGGCACAGGGGAGCAGGAGAGGCTGCATGAGCTTCAGGTCGAAGATTTCCCTTGAGAAATGCAGGAACCATCATCCATGTTTTCTCCTAACCCCTTCAGATAATTAAAAAAAGAGACGCTACAGAAAAAAAACAGGGAGAAAAAGAAAAAAAAAAAAAAAATCAAAGTGTAAAAGCAAAGTCAGATATTGTTTTTTTTTTCCAGGGTTGAAATGGAGAAGCCCAGCAAGCAGCAGTCTGGTGAGCCACAGCAAAGCTAGAACAGGGATGCGACAGATCTTGTGTTTTTGTTTGGAGATGAACTGATCATGTCTCAGATCCCGCTCCGCTGGGATCCCCCGCGGCAGCTCCGAACAGTGCCAGACGCACCCTCCCAGGTGATAGACACAAGAGCAGGCCTTTGCTCCAGCACCTCGGTGCCCCTGAAGCAAAGGAGATCTTAATGGGACACAGACAAGGCACACAGCCTTCCTCAGAGGGCATTTTTTCTTTAACACAACTACCTGATGCATTTTGCAAGTTGTGAGCAATACATGGCATCCCCAAAGACAGCAGGTGTCCACAGATTACAACCTGTACCCTGCAGCTCCTCCGTGTTTTCCAAAATGGCATTAGAAGTATTATTTAAGCTCAAGCCAGGGACTGTTTCCATTGACCAAGACAGCGAGAGGTGACACCACGTCGTGGGGTTCTCCCGCGCACAGAAGCTGCTCCTGTGCATGCGGCGTGCAGAACATCTGCTGTACAGGGCACCTGCTGCGGTACAGGAACGGGATGTGTGGGAAGATTTTAATTACTCACCGTGGCAACCTGCACTAATAACTATAAACCCCCATAATAAGCTGGATTGGTCCTTCTCCCACATCCACAAAAGCACCTTCAGGAAGGACATTTGCACTGTAGACACTCTCTTGGGAGGCCAGTGTCGAGCTGCAGTCTCAGCACGAGGCCCCACGCAAAACAAACCTGCCCCATCCTTGACAGCTCTTCGGTCTGACTGTCCTGGCCAGATCTGGGGGTGAATTCTACCACGTCCGCCCGCAAACCCACAGCACTTCCCATAGTCTTGCACCTCCAGCAGCTGAAACAAGCTCATTGTGCTATATGGTGAACCAGCTTGTAGTTGTTTCAGGATGGTTTATCCTGAATTCATGGATCTTACCCCATTGATCTGAAGTTTGGATTAATTTGAAGCTAAACCTTTCCCATCAATGTCAGGGAGATGGCCCTCCAGGAATCGATGGAGATGAAATATTGTGTTCTACTGTAAGCAGACACCTCTGAGCCGTGCATCTGCATCTCGCTGTCCTGCTGCTCCCAGCAGCTCTGTGCAGGAACACCCGCAAGACCCCTGCATGCTGTGTTAGCAGAGAAGATACTGACCACCCTACCTTTCTGCGAGGACCCAGGGAAGCCCCAAGTCAAAACGGAAAACCCCAAAGGAAAAGAGAAAATAAGTTGCCAAACTGCCCATCTGACCCTGCAGAGATGGATGAGAAAAGTTCTGCCAAATTCCTTCTAGAGCTGCTAAAAACTAGAAGCAACAACAAAATCCAGAGAGGAGACAGGGATGCAGCATGCAATCAGAGCTTTGATGTTTTTACTTTTCCCTCATCTGTCTCTCAGCCCATAAAGGGGACCTGAACTTTGCCCACAGCCACTTTTGGCTCCTTGGGAGCAGGCTGCAGGGCTGTGAGCACTGCGGCACCTCCTGCCAGCTCACAATGACACAGCACCGTTATTTGGCCAAGGCCAACGTCAACAGCAGCTTGGGTTTCCCATGTCTCTAGTGCCAACATCTTGTATCTGTGTACTCAAACCCATTCTGGGTTCTTTTACGTGAAGCTGGAGGGCTGGAGGGACTCTGGAAATGACTGGAGCTATAGCGGAGTCAATGCAAGATGATCCAAGCTCCTCCTCACCCTTACTTGAGATGGACTGTTTCAGCTTTTCCCTTGGAGCGGTGTCCGCGCTTCATCTCCCATCCTCAGCTGTCATTTGCCTTTGGGAGAATCCCGTGATAAGGCAATGACAGCGACACGTATGGAGCTCAGCAGCTCCTGCAGACCCCACCGTGGAGGTGAAGAACAACCCACTTGTTTCATTATTCACTCCCCTGTACCGAGACTTTCGACTTACTGCTTCCCCAGCACGCGACTGAACCCCTTCCTCCGCAGAAGCGCTGGCAGAGGCTGACATTAACTACATTGGAGGCAGATGTCTGATAAATAAACAGCCTTGGGAAAATGATGTGGCACTTCAAACGCAGCGTCCTTTGCCTCACCTTGCAGGCTCCTGGGAAAGCGCGTGGCTCACGGCACGGCACGAGGCTTCGCTGCCTTGGGAAGGGCTGAGGAGGGGAGCAGTGCCTGCTGCCATGCTTTCCCCTGCTTGTGACGAGTAATTTCTCACCTCAGGCTCAGCTTTTTTGGCAGGTTGGTTTTGTTTGTTTTTGGGTTGGTTTTTTTGAGCCAACTAAGTGAAAAATCCACCAACTCCAACAAAGCAAAAGAGCCTTTGGCCAGGTAAGTATCTGCTTCTTACTCCCCTCACAGAAACACTGTGCAAGTCCAGTGCTTTTTATGTGAAGATTTTAAGCAGTCATGCACAGTCCAATCCTGTGAGATGGGCCAATATACTTATTTTATGATGGAGAAAATAGAAACACAGAGACTCAAGTGAACTAACAACATGCTAGACACACGATGTGTACCAGTGCTTGGGAACTGGCAATACTGGGAACAAACAAAAAAAAAACAAAACCAAAAAAAACCAACCAAAACCACCCAAACCAAAACTGAACAATGTTACCTTGTTTAGATTATTTCTTTAAAAAAAAAAAAAAGTTTAAATAGAGCCCTGAAACTTGATAACAGACACTTCAGCAGAGGGTAGCCACATGGAACCAAACATTAAAAGCCATGAGAGACTGGATTTACCCAGGAGAGCAATAAAACAGTGGAAAAAAACCCAGCAGTATCTGTTAGTGGACAGTCATCTTGCCTTTCGCCCTATTTTGTACTGGTTTTATATAGCGTTTCTGCTGGTTTTCATCTGAGTTACTGGTATAATTGGAACAAAACCCCAGGACTTTGCTTGTGGAAAGGCGGTCACGCCTGGACACTGCTGAGCACCAGCCCTGGCAGACAAAGCGGTTTTGTTGTGGGCAGAGGACTTTTTACCCATTCCACAGGCATTTGAGCCCAAATTCCAGCAGGTAATGAGCCTGGGATTGCCTGGATAAGGCCTGAACACCAAGGATATTTAAAGGGGTGGAGAAAAACTCTCCCAGCAGCCAAATTCTGCTGATTTTAGACTGGATCACACAAGATCGGGGAATTACGTGCTGAGCTTCAGCCCACTGCAAATTGGAAGACCCAGGTTATAACCCTCTGAAAAATGGAGTTTATGAAGGAAACGGCGACTGCTCGCTCACTCCCGCAGAGCCACGGGGCTGCTCCAGCTCCTCTACACCTCGGCAGGTCGCTTCGGGGGTGGGCAGGGCTGCGCAGGGGTGTTTGAGCACAAACGAGATGCGATCTTAATCATTTTGGTCTGACTCCCATTATGAACGTTACAATTGTACACATGCCTGGCAATGGAAATGAATTCCCCAGAGAGGAGCCGCAGGTATTTTGCCAGACCCGTGAAAGGTCTCTCAAGCCTGAGACAGAACCAGCCCCCATTTCGGATTTCAGAGCTGCCTTGGGTGCACGGTCTGCGAAGTTTAGCTCAGTTAGATGCCAAGATAGCGATAAGCCAGACTCTTCTGTCATTACAGGGGACAGTTACACACTCAGGTGTCATTTAAAGCCAAAGAAACGCCAGGCATGGCAAGCAGCAACAAGGCACTTGCTTTATTTCAATGGATAATTTTTATTTCTCTCTTTTCTTTTTTTCTTTTTTTTTTTTTCTCAGAAGGAGCAATGCAACAGCTGAGTTAAGTGCAGAAAAAGAGTAAGAGCAGTCTCTCTTTAAGGCAACTGCCTGGTTCAATGTAGGTTGATTTAATGATAAGACACTGTTTGAAGTTAATTGTAACTGCAGGGAACGAGAAGGCTGGAGACTCACTGTCAGGCGAGGCAAGGAGCCGAAAAAGACACAGGGTCAAACAGTGATACAACTCCAGGGAATACGTATCGTAATACAGCTCCTGGAAAGCCTGGAGAGTTGTAGCCCAAATTATTCAACATTCTCTTAAATACAGGCTGGAAGAATATGGCCATTTTAAGCCTCAAAATACAGAAAGTGGATGTGTCCTGCTGAGCCGGGGACAACGCCAACCAGGCTCAGCACGGGCCGGACCCGAATCCCTTCCCTTCCCGGCTCCGCTGCGGTGCTGCTGGGTGTTCGTGTGCACTCAGGACCCGACGGAGCAGGGAAGAAAGGGGGTTTGGGATTATTTTTTGCATGTGTGTTTCTGAAATAATGGGATTATTAATTTTTAAAGCCAAAAGAAACTTCTAGGAAAAGATATTGTCTCCTGCTTAAAGTTATGCCAGTTTATAGAGTAATGGGAATTGAACAGTTTCATGGGTACAGGCAAAAAAGGTTTCTACCTTTATAAATTCTCCACATCAGAGAGGGAGAGGTGAGTTCTGCACTGAAGACCCCACAGAGGACACTCCAAGATTAAATTTAATGGAAGACATTTTTCACTGAAACACAGGGAAAAAGCCAGACTGCCTTCCCTAGCGCCCAGCCTAACGGGGGGCAGGGGGTGGGAACCATAGGATGGCACAAAAAAGGGGGGTTCTTCGCTGGTTTGGTGGGAGCAGCACAGCCCTGGGCTCCTGCACCTGCGAGGAACTCAGCGTTTGGGTCCTCCCCTCTCCATCTGGGGTTTGGATCTTCATTGGGAAGGGCTGCACCGAGCCTGGCCACCCCGCATCCCTCCCCACGGCTTTCAGCAGCGCAGCCCCTGAGGGATGTCCAGCCCTGCTCGAGGGTCACACACAGGCTCATTCCTTGGAAGGAATTAAAAACTCCCTAAAGGGAAGGGAGAAATGAACATCTGGAAGGCTTTTTCCCCATGCCAACATCGGCATTTAAGACCTGAAGCTGACAGGCACCTAGAGCAACATCAGACAATGGCAACCGCAAGAACCTCATCTAGCAAACACCAAACTGGTGCAACAGGGCAGGTGCTGTTCCGCAGCCGCACGGTCCCCAACACAGCCGGGGGGTCTCCTGTGGGCTCCCACGGTGCCAGGGACACCCACCAGGCAACACCCCCTAAGGACTGGAAGGGCTCACAGACATCAACAGGATCAGGTCCTATAAGCCATTAACAAACCAACACCCTGTAAATCAGGCCGTTAGATCCCCCCCTTTCATACCACTGCGCATCCCCTAAACAAGACTGTCTGAAACCAAGGGACCTGGCAGCCCAGTATGGCTGCTGCTTACCAAGGGATGCTCCGAATTACAGCAATATTCCAACCAATAAATCACAGTGTTTGCTACTGGAAAGTGGAAGGTGTGGGGAGGGGGAGAGAAGAAGGGAGAAAAGGAAAAAAAAAAAAAACCAACCAAGAAGCTTATCTAAATCTATTTACACGGAATGATTATTCAATTAATTTTTTCATTACACTTGCCAAAAAGAATTGCCCGTGTCTTCAATGCTGTGTGTGAGATTTCATTAATAATTAATAGCAGCAGCTCATGCTCCTCTGCTTCGCAAGCCAGAGCTTTTGTCTTTGGAGGTCACACCCCGACACATGCAGGGACACAGCCCTGCTTCACTGAAAGCACAAGGACTTCCCGGCCACCGAGGCGTGCGTGAGGACAAACTCTTGTGCTACTGTTAATAGGGGTTCACTGGTTTCACCTTGAGCGGAGAGGTGAGGGTCACAGGAGGTGAACAGGCACTGGGCTGCAGGAATACGCAAACCCTCATCCCTGCTGGCCCCATCTCACCTCATGCCCAGCTTGGAGAGCCCAGTCCTGTTCCCCTCCACCTCTTTACCCCCAACATCTCTCCCACCAAGCACAAGAGGAGAGCAGAGGCACCTTCCCAACCTCCACCCAAGCTTTCCAGGCTTTAACCTGGTGTGACAGCAGAATGAAATGTAGGGTGCTGTTGGCAAACACAACCATGTCTCCTGGTGAAACACAGCACAAGCCCTCCCGAGCCCCAGCATGGGCACAGCCCCGCAATGCTGGATGTGCAACAGCAGGACCATCCTCTGCCAGGGGAGCTGAGGGGCTCGGGGACACTCTCACAACTCTCCGGGATGCTCCGGGATGGCACCGTGCTGCCACACAGCGTTTATGTGACCTTAACGTTGCACCTCATCTGTGGGACAACCAGGTTATGAGATCACAGAGCGAGGAGAGCAGGGCGAGCAGTGCAAACAGCAGCTATAAATCACTCTCTCCCTCCCAAACACAACATTTGTAAGAGAGCCCTAGATTCTTAAAAATATTTAAGTCAAATTTCAGCTGTTTATGTCTTACATCTGCCTGTATCAGCCTGTAAACATTTCTCTGCTCATATCCCACGTCGCTGCCTGCTCTCGGTGCAAATGTGTTTCCTCACCTCGGTTTGGACAGCCACCATCTAAGTTCTTCCACCTGGCGATCCTCTCCAAAGAGGCCTCCACCGGCGCGGCTTTTCATGGCGCAGGTAAAAAGGGAAAAAAGAGAAGGCCTCTTGAGATGTAATGATAACTCAGCCAAATCAATTAAAATGTACATGATGTCCTTCTCTTGGAATGAGAATCATAAGGTGGCCAGTTGTCCATGCCTGGTTTTTTATTGCTTCTCCTCTCCTTCTAGCACCACACAAGCTATGTATGACAACAAGCTGGTTTCTTCTGGAAGGTTCGTGCTGCTCCATGCGACACAGGGGAAAGCTGGAAGGGCAAAGCTTACCCGCAAAAAGGGGTGGATTACAGCCAGAGACTGTCTATTTTTCTGACTTCGTAGTATTTTTTAGTAGAGAGGAAAACAAAAGGGAGATTGTTTTTGAGAACCCCTTGAAAAAAATTCCATGCTTTCCAAGCAGCCATAGGGCCGGTGAAAACCACAAGAATTTGGCAATTCTGAATATCCTGTTTCACAGGGGAGGGACAAAGGACAGAAGGGGAGCACCCCACCAAAACAAGGTTTCTCAGTGTCCTGTCTCTTCCTTTCCCCTCACACGACTTCCAGCGGCTCACTGGGGCACTGCTTATGCCAGAGCACCCCATGAGGCCGAGCCATGGCCCGGCATGGCCAGGCCACCATGGCACAGCGGGTGGAGGGTCCCCCACCACGGCAAACTCAGCCTGGAGAACTCCAAATCTCCAGCTCTCTGCTCCCAGGGTGGGGTGAGGTTGGCTCCCATGGAGAGCAACTCAGAGCACGAAGCACAGCAAACACCTCCAAATCGTTCTCCAGACATGTCCCTCTCCCCATCGGGGATATTTGCCCCACCACATTACCATGAGCCCTCATGAACAACCTCCATGAGCCCATGGAAGAGCCAGGACTCACAGTCCCTCCTCCAGCCCGGGGAGCACTAACGTGTTCCCAGCAGTACCGTGAAGCTGCTGGAAACCAGTGCTGGCTCTGACACGTCCCGCAAGCTGCCGAGCGCAGGTATCAATGTGTCGCGCTGCCTGCAAGGGCCAGAGCTTTGTCCTGAGCGGTCTCAGCCCGGCAGCTGCCGGGACAGCAGAACCGGTGCCAGCAAATTATCAACTCCGCACCCCTGAGTGGCCCTGGCACTTCCAGCACTCACTGGGGCTGGAATTTAGAAAATCTGGGTTTGGTTCCCAGCTCAGCTACCCATTGTTCTCGTCCCTGTGGGCAAGCGACTAAACCTTGCCGTGCTTTCCTTTGCCTTCTCCACGCTGGAGTAAGGTTACAGCTTTTTTTCTCACCGCTATTTTGACTTGTCTACTTACATTACAGCCTTTTGGGAGAGGAGGCTGGATGTGTGTATCTACCAAACCTAATATAAGTGATCTAATCCCGGCAGATTTCTCTAGGTATTACTGTCATACACATTCTGAGCGGCTGTGTCTATATAGACAGCTTAACCCGCTCTCGGGTGCCGGAGAGTGACTTATCCCAGCGCTCTGCCCATGCACCGAGGTCTCTGCTTTGCTTCACATTTGCATTTCAGAACCTGAACTCCACTTCTGCGGGATTACCGAGCCCAGAGACGTGATCCTACCAGCCCACCCCACTCCTGTGGGTGTACGACGTTGCCAGCATTCGACTCTGGAGCAAGACCTTCCCATGCCGTTCTGCGTCCGTGAGAAAAATCAGCCTCAGCAAATTAATTTATATAAACAAGTTAGGTCAATCACCATTTCCCACTGATTTTATTCACTCTAGTAAATGAGCCGAAGAGGCTTATTTCTTTCCTACGCGTTGCTAGTTCTCTTTCAATCTTTGGGACATGATTTCCTCACTTTCCTACTTAATCAAGAGCAGGACTTAAACACATGAAGTGATCAGCTTCCTTCACCTCCCCTCTGGGACAATACCGTCCCACTCACATTGACAAACGGCAGAGTCTGCCCCGGGACCCGTGGTCCCGGCAGCCAAAGGCGCTTCTCCGGGGGAACAGGCCACTCTGCTATTTTTTTCCCAGCTATTCCCCCCTCCTCATTTCTCAGAGTTCGCACTGACTGTCAGGGCAGGCAGGGCCTCTGTTCAGGGCTCTGCGGTCCTCTCTTTCAGGCCTAGCTCAGAGCATCTCGCCCAGGGAAAACCTTGTGAGACCCCTGGAGACAAGGGCTGCTGCTACGAGTCTGACTGAGGCTGAACACTTGCTCGCACGGGAGGGACGGGCGCTCGAAGGGCTTCCCAACGGCATCACCACAAATAATCACGACACACGGCTGGGGAGATGCCATGTCCCTCACAAAGCTCTGGTGGTCCATCCCCTCCCCTCCCGCCCTGCTCTCTCCCTTGGGATGGACAGCCTATTCTCCGCTTTTAACAGAGGGAAATGACAAAAAAGAAAGAAAAGGAGAAGCAGCAGCCTATGGAGTAACCGGGCCCTTCGCTGCCTCCTGCACGGCTCCAGCACGACGCCATGTTTGTTCGAAGGTAAAGAGGAAGCATTGGGGATTACGGACACGGCTTTGATTTTATTTTAAAGGCTTTAATATTTGGAGCTGTATTGATTTGATTTATCTCAGCATGCCAGCGTACTGCTGGTAACTAAGCAACACCGATCCTCTCTGTATTCTGGGAGGCTCCCGGGATTTTGCCTATGAACGATATTACTTTGTGTATATGAAACTAAATGGACCATAGGCACCATTTGTAAGTGGAGGATATTTGAGTTTTGTATTTCTTCCTGCTGGAGGATGGACGTGCTCCCTGGCATGGCCCAGGCTGCAGAGCGGTGGCAGGACCGGGATACACATCCCTCCAGGAGATGTGAGGAACCCATCCCATGAGAACAACTCACCTCAAAGTAATGCAGATGTACAAAAAAAAAAAAAAAAAAAAAAAAAAAAAAAAAAAAAAAAGGAAGCAAAGCAGCTGGTGTGGTGCTGCCATGTCCTATCTGCGAAAAAGAAAATTAAAAAACTCAAACCCTAAAGCAGGGTCAACTTCTGTGGGATTCAGAATGGCACAGAGGAAAGCTCAGCAGGTGGAGAGAAGGAGAGAACAGAATACAATATTTCAGTTGGAAATATTCTACAAACATCATCCAGTTCCACTGCCTGACCACACGGGGCTGACCAGTTAAAGCCTGTTGGTAAGGGCAGCGTCCAAACGCCTCGAACACCGCCAGGCTCGGGCATCGACCCCTCTCTAGGGAGCCTGTTCCAGTGTTTGGCCACTTGGTAAATAAATGCTTCCTAATGTCCAGCCCACGCCTCCCCTGGCACAGCTTGGAGCCATTCCCACGTGTCCCATCACCAGATAACTGGGGGAAGAGCTCAGCACCCCCCTCCCCACATCCCATCCTCAGGGAGCTGCAGAGCAATGGGGTCACCCCTCAGCCTCCTTTGCTCCAAACCAGAGCAACGCCGGCCGCACTGCACTCCCCGCCGCAGCTCTGCGGAGGGTTTCCTACCCCTCAGCCCTCCATCCTGCGGAGCGGTGATCTCGGCCTCTGCCCCGTCTGGTGGCATCTCCCCCTTCCCTGCCCTGCCGCCGCCGGCAGCCCTGGCATGGGTGGCCCCGGCTTTTTCTGTGAGATGACGGCGTCCGTGTGGTCAAAGTCAGCAAGCAAAAGAGGCACTGTCAGCTCGCGCTGTACGGTTCAGCGGTTTGGCGTTCGTGATGTTTGTTTTGGAGCCCGCCTGCCGGCCTGACCCATTTAGGATCCTCGCTGTAGGACAAGCTTGCCTTTCAACTACAAGGGGAGGCAGAAGGGGTCTTGAAAATTAAATTGGAGCCCACCAAGCCTGAAGCTGCCGAGCCAAGTCAGGCTGCCGCTGTACAGCTCTCCTTCGCAGTGACCTGGGCGGCTGCCTCAGGAATTCTACAAAGTGGGAAGGAAGGAACCAGCTCTGACAACAGACGGCTTCTCCAGCTCTGGACCATGCTCCCTTCACCACCACGAGACCCAGGGCTGCTCTGCAGCACAGAGAAACCACCTTTTCCTGGAAAAAGGCCTTTTCTGGACATGGGAAGGATTTGGACTGGAAGAGACACAGAAGCCCTGTGACCCTGGCTCTGCACCAGCAGAAATGAAAGCCCTGGGCTGCTGCCTGCCGTGCTGCTGGGGCAGGGCATCCCCAGAGGCAGTGGGGACCAAGGGACTAGAGCTGTGGGTAAGGAGCTGGAGCCAGGGACCCCACCAGCTCCTTTGGGACTCCCACGTGACCCACTCTGGGTCATTCTGCACAGGAATGGGAAACGTGCGGCTGCCAGAGCAAGAGCACCTTGTCCTACGCGCCCAGCGAGGGGTTTGCCGCAGACCTTCCCGGTGGCACAGTGCTAACCCCCCTGCCCAGAACCTCTTTGCAAACCCTTGCTGGATGCTTTACTTGTCCTGGCTTTGGTTCAGGCCTCTGCTGCCAGAGGAGCTCACTCTGAACATCACCCTAAATCCACCTTCACCACGAACATGCCAGCTCTCTTGCAGAACACACCAGAGCCGGCTTCGACCTTGTCTTCACCAGAAATGTTTAATTATTATTATTGACCAGACCATCCTGTAGGGAGAAGGGGAGTGGGTGAGCATCACTTTTTATCCTTTCAGGGATAAAAAAGTTGTTGCTTTTTACCTTTTCCTGGCCTGGCGTGGACCTGCCAGAGCCACAGGCGGGACGGAGACATGGCTGAGCCTGCTCCCGCGACGGCCTCGCCTATGATGCCTTGCACTGACAAATACTCCCAATTAAGAAGCACAATTATATGCTTGTCAAATGGACAAATAGTGCTAACAAAAAGTGCCGTGGAGTGATCCTGTGGTTCTGGCATGTACAAATTGGTCATTATTTTAACTCAGTTGAAACAAGAACCCTGTAGATGAGGGGGCTCGGTGTTTTTGTCGCATGAAATCCGAAACCAGGCAAAATGCACATCAGCTTTGCCAAAGAGCTTCCCTAAGGTTTGCGGATTCCTTAGGAAGTCTGGACTGAGTTAGAGAAAGTCAAAGTGATGGGGAAAACACTCAGAGGGGGACCCAGAGCAAGAGCTTTCTCCAACTTTGAATCCAAACCCCTTCTCACAGCCTGCTCAGCTCAGCTCTTCCCCGAGAAATTGAGAACTTCTCATCTCCTTTCTCCTAGTCAGGCAAGAACTGGGGTTCCACAAACACCTTTCGATAGCATTAACATGGATGCACAACCAACAACAGGGACGTCCAGGACCAAGACCTGTGCTTGTTCCATGCTTGGGGCCAGTGTGGTAAGTCCTCAGTCTCCTGGCCTCCCAGAAATCCCAACAGGTAGTTGGGGAAGTGTGTCTGGTCACCTCGGCCAGGAATACCCGGTATGTAAGCACCCCGTATATAAGCACACATCCAAGATACAAACCGTATATAAGCACAGCATCACCAATGCAAACAAAAAAACTCCAGAACAGCCCCCATCCCTTGTGCTTGTCCACCTCAGTTTAAAGCATACAAAGCAATCCATTCCAAAATCCAGCTAATTAAAAAATTAAGGAAAAGGTGAGTACTTTGGGACCAGCATTTTCCACATTTCATTATTACTCAGAGCACTCCAGAATTAAACTGATGCTTAATTTTAAATTCTCAAAAAAAAAAATCTCAGATCAAAGCAATACTTTCATTCCTCACTTCAAAAAAAAAAAAAAAAAAGTTATGTTAATGGTTGTTTACGTGCTATCTGGCAGTGTAAGGAGGAGATGTTCCCATCAAGAAGCTGGGACAGGTAGCCCAGTGCGATGCATTAGGGACTGAAGTTTCCCCATCGCGGCATTGGGCCGCAGCAGCAGAAACTCATCCATCCCACCGAGTCCCTGAGGCTCAGGGGTGAAATCCCATCGCTCTTCCTATTGCTGCTAATTCCCTGGCCTCTCCTGCCTCCGGACACGCAGCCAACAAGGAGGGCAGGGCAGGTTTCGGTGAGTCAGCCACCGACCTGTACCTGCTGCCGACAGCAAAACGAACTTCACGTAAGCAACCGAGCGGGGATAACTGATAATCCTTTCCAGCAGCGTGAGCTGGATTTGAACCAGGCATCTACCAGCAAAAGGCTCTGACGCTCAGCGAGGCTCAGCATTAAAAGCCATTGGGAAGGAGTCGTGGCTCGGAGAAGAATGACCCTGGATTAAGGAAAAAGGAGCTCAAACCCATCAAGCATTACAAAGTGAAACAAAGTCTTCAGATGTTGTTTGGCTGCTTTTATCTGCAAATTGAGTTTTATCTGTAAGGGGGGAAAATAAACCCTACAGAAACGCTTAGCACAGTGGAAAAAAATAATGTTAAATTAAGCTTACAAAAATGTTTCTCTTTCTGAAAGTCTTGGCTGGCGACAAATGGCTTGTGCCAAGTTATAAATCAAGCGCTGGGTTTCTTTTAACGCTCAGCATCTCCTGATTTATGATGCCATCACAACCTCGCGATTGATTTCTGACTCGGTGATCCATCTTCCTCCATAGGTAGCTGCCCATTATAACGCCTTTTCCTGAGCAGGCAGCACGTTTCGCTTCCCAGAAGGGCTTTATAAAGGAGAGGCCTGAGCAGAAAACCGCTTGCAGAGAGCGCAGACCCAAGAGGCCAAAGCGGCCATGGAGGGAGGGGAGATGGATGGTGTTCGTATGGAGCAGCACTACTCACTGGAGTACACACACCGAGGGGTCCAGGTTTGCCAGCCATTGAACCAGCGTGGCCTTTGGGAGCACAGCTGTGCTCCTGGAGACCCCAGGGAAGACCTTCCTTCCTTACTTTGGATGACCACAGCCTCCATCCTTCAGCAGGTTTAGCTCCCAAGAGCAGCTGTCCCTCACAGGTGGAAACACATTAAACCTTGCAAGCTAGAAGCAAGAGTCAAGCTCACCAAAACCTCTCACCAAATAGGCCTTCTCCTTTAGAAACATCCCACTCCTCAGCAAGGCCCATTCCCACCAGCTCAACGATCCACAGACATCAGGGCTTACCTGGGACTTAGAGGACCAATGCTGTGACAAAGTCCTGTGCGACGCAGTGGCCACTGTGCACCTCCCCAACAGGTACCAGCTTGGTGGGAGCTGGACAAGAACTTGTTCCTGCATCCTTGTTTGGCCGCAGAGGCTGCCAGCCTGGTCTGTTCCTGGACACCTGCTTCCTGGCTATCCCAACCCACAGAGCTCTCCCTAACTCACTCTTCTCAAAAGAAGCCAGATTGCCAAAGCCCAGCTATTTATATGGAGCTCGTTTTACCCCAGGTGAGGGTGGGTGTGTGAGCAGCAGAGGGGAGCAGCTGGGAGCAGTCACCTCCAAATGGAGCACAGCTGGAAGCTGTTAGGGAGATCCAAGCACCTTGGGAAGGAGAGACAATGGGGGAAGGTAGCACATAGCGACCACACAGAGCCCATTGAGGCTTCTGGACTGCAGGAAGCCATGGGTTAGATCTGTGTCCCAGCCCTTGGGGTGAGTGCAGGGATCACAAACGTGGGCTGGAAGTCCCTGGAGCACCGCAGTTCACTGGCTGCAGAGCCAGGTTGCTTTTCTTTATCTAAAGCGTGGTTTCCTATAGGAACATTTTCTTGGGGAGTCCAGAAGCTGTCTGTCCACTTATATGGTGTCTTTTTAACTTCCAAGATAAACAGGGCCTTTTTGTGTCACTATAAAGCATTATTTACAGTGGAAAGGGCCTGTGAGTGGTGCGTGCTGTCAGTTCAGTATGTAAATGATGCCAGCTCCATTCACTACATCCCATCAATTCCTTTCACACACTTCTCTTTGTCTTCATCTCCCAGAGGAAAACTCACCTTGATGCCTTGGAGGGGTTTTCTTCTCCCATTTCCTTTGGTGTGTGAGTCCACTTTGAGGCTTGGCAGGGAGGAGAACATGGGATTTTCAGAAGTAATGGAGCTGGGAGAACAAGCTCTGATGGCCTTTGGAGCTCCACCAATAAGCAAGACTGAAGAGCTGCCTCTTGATTAAAACCGGTGTGCTATGGGGCTTCTTCATAGGACCTTCAAGGATGGGATGGCCTAGAGGGCCAATCCTGACCCCATGGAAAGGGCAGAATGGCAATGCTCACACAAGCAAGGTGCGTAGGATTAGGCCCTCAGCATCACTCATGCATATTTTTTTCCAAGCAGCCTTTGCTCACCCTGCTCTTGGAAGTTGAGTGCTGCTGGCTTCCACCTCCTTGTGTCTTTTTTTCTCCAAGCTCAACTCTTGCCCACTTTCATTATTAGTCTTTGGGTTAGACTAATCACTTCCCACACTTATTTTGGGTGTCCATCTCCTGTTCCCACTCAGCACCACTGGATCATCCCCAGTTAGACCCTCAGCTGGTTTGAACCAACTTTCTCAGATCGGCATTAGCAGTTATGGATCCGACCCAGTTACCTGTCCCTCACAGAGCACTTCACAGGGGTTCAACAAAAGACTTGCAGAGCTTTTGGAAGCAGCGATATCCCCTGTCACCTTCCCCTGTTCTTCTAAGCAGGGCCTGTTTCCTTGGATGACCCAACTTCAGCCACTCCTTCCCCCTGGCCTGCAGATAGGCGGGCGGCAGCGCTCAGGCTCAAGGTGCTCGGTCTCTCTTCTGATGTGGAGAGAAGAAAAAAATAAAATAAAACAAAGCCATAAATCACAAAGCTAGCAAATGAAAATAAATACACTTAACAATATTTCCATGCCGCTTTTTATTATTATTATTTATAATGGTATTACAGAATTTTGTAAAATTAAAGTAAATGTCAAGCAGAATGTAATAATTTTCCTTGGGGTTTGGCACATTTGTGTGCCTGACAGTTTCACATTTTTCTTTATATCCGTGAAGACAGGAGCCTGACAGAGCTATATTTTGTTACCCACTTTGTTCAATTTTGTCATAAATTGGAGCGAACAAAACAGTGAAAATACAGACACCAAATTAATCAAAGAAATTACATTTTAAAGCACCTCATACAAACATGTATGGAATGATCACACTGCGCCAGGAAAACACATGAAGCAAACCAACATTTCCCCCCAAACACAAGCACCTTGCCCCTAGAAGGGCAGGGGCCTCACCCCAGAGCCATTCGTGGCACGCGACAAGATGCTGCTCCTTGTCTGCTCCTGCCTTGCAGAGCCCTGGATGACTTTCTCTCCCATCCCTGTCTCCACCACCTCATACAAATTTTAGCTGCTCACCTCCAGTGGCCATGAGCTGCATCTTTTAACACGACAGCGGGTGCTTGACATGCCGCAGCTCATTTGGGGTGCCGGCGCACACGGCCACGTTGTGACCTTCTGACGGGTTGCGTTCAAGTTCACACCTTCATCCTCCCACTTCCGCTGCCGCCGGTGCCACCTGCGAAGACCCTTCACCCGCCGTGCCCGACGCTACCGGGGATCCTCCACGGCGCCGTTCCTGTTGTTTAAAGGGAGACATTTGCTGCGGCGTAGGAAGAAGCACCATGCATAAAGAATTGCGATTTCCATAAGAATGACAAGGAGAAATGTGAAGCGAGTGGTAGGGCTATCCTCGGGCCAATCCTTTCTGCCTGAGTAAATTCGATTTGAGTTCCTCTTGAAACACCAGCTCTGCAGTACTGGCACAGTATTGAAAAGGTCACTGGAGGCAATGTCAGACATACTCTCCAGCTGCACTACAAGTGCACTGATAGAGATTCATCAACCTACTACTGCAGCTGGAGATCCAAAGCCACTCTCCGAGGAGTCCTCTCCGCTTATGTGGCAGGAGCAGTTATTTCCTTACTCTCCTTAATGCCTGGGGAGAGGCATTAGTGCCTCCTCTCCCGTCCCCTAAACACCGACTTGGAAGCGCTTCTTGGAGCTGGTTAGAGTTGGTGCGGAGGGTTGGTGGGGTCTTGTACATCTGAAGTGCATTTCAGCCACCTGAAAGGGCTGTGTTGGTACCTCACTTACCTTCTTCCTACCTGTCTGGGCTTCAGAGGACTCTTCAGATAAAACTGAGGCCAGGAGCACGGGGAAGTCACGGCAGCTAAATCAGCTGTCCCCTTGGATAGTGCTAAGCATCCAAACCCACCTCTGGCATGGGCAGAAGTCTTGTTACCTCCTGCTACAATTAGGCTTAACACACTAAACGTCCTTTCCTCTTGAATTTGGTATTTTGGGCTGTAACCCTCTGGGATGAACACATGAATAGTTCCCTTACCCAGCTCATGACAGCCCTTTGCTGCTAACACAGCAGTGCCGGACGCGGGCAGCGGTCGCCTTGCAATGAGTTGGACGTGCTGACCCATCCCAAGGAGCGGGAGAGCAGCAGCATCACGCCAAGCACGGCGCCATGGGAGAGCTGAACAGCAGAGACCTGCAAAGCTGCACATTCCCTGGCAAATGTGCAAGCAGTTCAGTGGTAGATGAAGGGATTTTTTTTCTACCTAAGCTCCATATGCCCATCAATACACAGTAAAAATGCGTTTTTAGCTTATTTGTGTATTCGTGTATACCGTAATGGTCTCCAGCTGTATAGCAGGAAGACCCATTCACACAAATTTTTACTGTTGAATTTATTTTAATTTTTTTTAGTTTTTTTCTTTTGTTATTGTACTATGAACATATTTCCCCCCAGTTTGCTCTGCGCCTGCAGAATGCCTGATGGCTCCTATCACACCTGTTTTCATTATTGGTCATCCATTATTTTAATTCCCCATGTATTGTGCGGAATCTGAAAATCATCTGATAAATCTCATCCTTTACTTTAAAATAAGCCCATGAGAAGGTAAGTGAAATTTTTATTGTTC
>WHYT01014937.1:99117-163573 GCA_009806455.1 Tetrax tetrax | reverse complement strand
AGCAGAAGAGCAGGTTCAGGAACATCAAAGGAACCTGAAGGTGCACAAGTCCATGGGACCTGATGAGATGCCTCCACGGGTCGTGAGGGAACTGGTGGATGAAGTTGCCAAGCCGCTCCATTGTATCTGAGAAGTCATGGCAGTCTGGTGAGGTTTCTGACGACTGGAAAAGGGGTAACATAACCCCCCATTTTAAAAAGGGGAACAAGGAAGACCTAGGGAACTACAGGCTGGTGATTCTCACTTCTGTACCTGGCAGGGTCATGGAGCAGATTCTACTGGAAACTGTGCTAAGTTACATGGAACGCAAGGAGGCGGTTGGTAACAGCCAACATGGCTTCACAAAGGGCAGATCGTGCCTGACCAGTTTGGTGGCCTTCTATGATGGGGTGACAGCATTGATGGACAAGGGACAAGCAACTGATGTCATCTACCTGGACTTGTGCAAGGCTTTTGACAGTGTCCTGCACAACATCCTTGTCTCTAAACTGGAGAGACATGGATTTAACAGACGGACCACTTGGTGGATAAGGAATTGGCTGGATGGCTGCGCTCAGAGAGTGGTGGTCAATGGCTCAATGTCCAGGTGGAGACTGGTGATGAGTGGTGTTCCTCAGGGGTTGGTATTGGGATGGGTCCTGTTTAACATATTTGTCGCGACATGGACAGTGGGATAGAGTGCACCCTCAGCAAGTCTGCTGATGACACCAAGCTGTGTGGTGTGGTTGATACACTGGAGGGGAGGGATGCCATCCAGAGGGACCTGGACAGGCTGGAGAGGTGGGTCCGTGCCAACCTCATGAAGTTCAACCAGACCAAGTGCAAGGTCCTGCATCTGGGTTGTGGCAATCCCAGACACAAATACAGACTGGGCGGAGAATGGATTGAGAGCAGCCCTGAGGAGAAAGACTTGGGAGTGCTCGTGGATGAGAAGCTCAACATGAGCTGCCAATGGATACTTGCGGCCCAGAAGGTCAACCGCATCCTGGGCTGCATCAAGAGGAGCGTGGCCAGCAGGTCGAGGGAGGTGATTCTCCCCCTCTACTCTGCCCTGGTGAGACCCCACCTGGAGTACTGTGTCCAGTTC
Organism: Tetrax tetrax; assembly: GCA_009806455.1. Lineage (NCBI taxonomy): Eukaryota > Metazoa > Chordata > Aves > Otidiformes > Otididae > Tetrax > Tetrax tetrax. The sequence continues at coordinate 162,486 of WHYT01014937.1, read as the reverse complement.
TGGAGCCCCCAACATAAGAAGGACACGGACCAGTTGGAGAAGGTCCAGAGCAGGGCCACAAAGATGATCAGAGGGCTGGAGCACCTCTCCTATGAGGACAGGATGAGAGAGTTGGGGCTGTTCAGCCTGGAGAAGAGGAGGCTCCGGGGAGACCTGATAGCGGTCTTCCAGTACCTCAAGGGGGCCTACAGGAAAGATGGGGAGAGGCTGTTCAGTAGGGCCTGTTGTGATAGGACAAGGGGTAATGGGTTTAGAATAGAGGGAGGTAGGTTTAGATTAGATATTAGGAAAAAATAATTACTATGAGGTAGAACACTGGCACAGGTTGCCCAGAGAGGTGGTGGATGCCCCATCCCTGGAAACATTCAAGGCCAGGTTGGATGGGGCTTTGAGCAACCTGATCTGGTTGGAGATGTCCCTGCTCCTTGCAGGGGGGTTGGACTAGATGACCTTTAAAGGTCCCTTCCAACCCAAACCATTCTATGATTCTATGACTGGAGGGCTGAGAAGCAGCAATTTCAAAATTTGTCGGAGTTAATTATAAAGCATGATAAACTTCCAAACACTGATCTTATGTTAAGAATTAATTTTTGTATTTTTATTGGTGCTATTTTGAAAAGTTATTGCAGCATGTGATGTGACATGAATTCTTTAATATCTGTTTATAAAAAAAAAAAATCTAATGACAAAAAACCCCGAGAACGGCAAAAAAACTGCCAACAACAATGGAGCAGCCCATGGCATTTGGATATTATCCAGTAGTCCTCATCTGTAGCACACGTCTTTATGCAGGAACTGCGGTGCGGGGCTGTCAGTGCACAGGATGGAACAGATGGACTGGTCAGCCTGAGGTGCATATTGGAGTAACAGATCCCTCGGCCAAAGGGATTGACAGTGATCGTAAAGCAGTAATCTAGTTGTAATGTAGGCTTAATCTCTACAATCTTAAATAGTTTTCATACTGAGAACACATGTACGAATGTTACAATATGGCCTACATCTTGTGTTTTTGATAACGAGTAAATGGAACACCACTGAATTTTGTAGATTATTTCACAAAGAGATTTCTAATGTGGTTTGCTGTAGAAAAGCAGAAGGAAAAATTCAAGCTGACTTTCATGCATTTAAGTTTGTCTGCTCCATATGCGTAACTCTTCCCTTAGTTAAAAGAGAAGTGTTGTTGATTGGGAGCTAAATTTAGGGCATACTTGAAGTAAATGTCACCTTTTCAGAATTGGGCTAAGTTTTAAAGAAACAATTTGTCAAATAAATAGTTGGCTCTCAGTAAAAATATTTGCACTTACTCTGGTTTGTGTATCTGTAGAGTTATACACAGTGTACAAAAAGGGATGAAGTTAATAATATTTTTTTCAATTTGAATTTAAATAATTAAAAAACAAAAATCTAAAAGCTATGTAGATTATCTGATTCTGTGAACAATGGAGGTGGTGCAGATTGATTTCCTGTAAGCCCAGTGATTGGTGAACTGTGAGAGAAGAGCTTTTCTGGCAGTAGGGATATTTAAGAAATTCCGTGCCTTATATGGTTTCACTTGTAAGTGTCTCCTCAGGAGCGTGCCTGTAGGATACTTTTGTTCTATTTGGATGCCTATTTTTATGTAGGAACTAAGACTGATATCCATTTTCTGATTCTCTCATGCCGCGATTGGAAATGAGGCCTTAAAAGAGGGGTTATACAGCAATTCCCGGGTTCCCTTTAAGTTTTCAGCTTTAAAAATCATTTAGATGCTGAAAAATTATCATGAAATGAGCAGAGATTAAGGGAAACAGGCTGATGAAACGCAGAGATGCTTTCAAGCTTGTCTTACAGCAATCGGATGTAGTGTGGCCTTGGCGGTGGATGAGGGGGACAAGGAGGCAGAAGTACAGTCAAAGAGCAGTATTGACAACTGCCAGCAAATCCTAGATGATCTTTTTGTGCATGCAATTCAACAGGTGAGATGTAGTGAATCCTGCAGCTACTGTTTAAGGCATTACTACCGCTAGTTTTGTGTTCTTACCCTCCTCAGAGAGGTTGGTAGGATGTCATGTGTGCTCATACTTCTGTTCATTTTGGTCTGGCAGGTTAGCCTCAACTGCCCCAAAATGCTGATCCTTGAAGGTAGGCTGTGAAAGAGGAGCAGAAATCCAGAAGATGAATGTTAGGATCTTTTGCAGTTCTGTATTTCTTGAATGTGGGTCATACCCCTTTGATAGACAGGCTTTTTACATCTAATTCCTTATAAACCCCAACATTTGATAACTGATCTGTAAATCTCGGGGTTACAGGTAGTAATGGGGTTTCTGCAGAAATGCAGATAGTCAACAGGTGGTGCAGAACATAGAGATTCATTTGGCATGGTCACAGGCCAGTTAGCAAAGTTTTCCATCCTCTGCTGAGAGTGACAGACCATGATAGTCCAGCACTTTGTATTAGCGATTCTATGAAGCAGGTTGTGTGAAGCTGTAGAGGAGTTAGCTGTTAAGTTAGTTAATTTGTCGAGTGTATGGAAAGCAGAACAGCTTTGTTTTCGGTACAGGCTTTATTCATCTTTCTCAGTAGGTCTTTCCATGAAGTGTTTTTCATATTTAATTAATAGTCTGCAGGGTCAGCTCTGGTCTTACAGGCTATATGTATTTCAGTAGGAAACTTTTCCTATTTGAATTGCTTTGAAGGTTTTGTTGTCTTCACATATTTAGTCTTGGAGAAACAACTTATTGGTTCTTCTGATCACCAGTCATGTAAGATGAAAACCTGTTTAGCTTTCTAAAGAGTAATCACTGTGTTGTTTAATACCATTGTAGTGAACCTTTTGAAAAGTTTGTCTTCTATCTGGTATACTTGCAAAATAAATCTGTTGTGTTTTTCCAGGAAATGGAAGGAGTGAGATTTTCAGAAGTCTAGGCTAGAGTTTACCACTCAGATCCTTTTTATATCTTTGAAGATCAGTCCTTAAGTGTATAGCTTGCATGCGGTGATGTTTTTCTTACTTGAACTGAGCTTTCATTTTCTTTTTCAGAGCCCTCTTGATAGAGCCCAAGCAGCCAAGAACAAAGGAAACAAATATTTTAAAGCAGGAAAATATGAGCAAGCTATTCAGTGTTATACTGAGGCTATCAGCCTGTGCCCTCATGAGAAAAACCTTGATCTTTCTACCTTCTATCAAAATAGAGCTGCTGCCTATGAGCAACTGGTAAGAAAGTAAAGATAATTATGTGTTTATTCTAAAAAGTTACATTATAAATTGTTTATTTTGTTGCTTTTGTGCACTGAAAGATCCCAGGTGGTGATATCTGCTGCCTTCACAACAAGATGCCATTGCTTGCAGCTATTTTTCACTAGCTCATCGTACTTTTCCACACATAAATAAAATTATTTTCTGTTAACTATTCTCATCTATCTTACGTAATTCTTATGTGTTCCATTCTTGAAAGGCAAGGTTTTAATTTCTTACCCTCTCAAACAATTTTCTTGTATGTAAGTTAATTTTGCTGCTTTCTAGTAGAGTGTTTCTTTAACTATCAGGTGAAAGGCCAAACATTTTGAAAGGATGCTCCTGCAAAAATTAAAGAACAACAACAACAAAAAAAGGGAATCCTACTAAAGCCCAAGACTTAAATTTTGCACATGTGGAAGTAATGTTTACTTGATAGCTAAGTATGCTTGATAGCAGTTTTAGAATTCAGCCAGTGGTGTTTATTTTGTTATCAATAGATTTGCTTATGAGGTCAAGTTGGTGAGCCATATAAAGGAGTGGGAAAATCGGCTTTGTACAGTCTGAAGTATCAAGTGAGAGACTGTGTGATTAGAGAAATCTAGTCTTGAAAGTTAAAGGAGAGATAAGACAGTTCTTGTCTAACCAAATAGTGCTTATAACACTAAATCATGCCATAATGAATTCCAAATGTATGTGGTTCCTCTTTTTCAGTTACCAGAAAAGCCTGTTTTGATAATCAATTTTGCAGATAAATGGATTTTTAGTTCTTAATACCCTTGACCAGCTCTACTCTACATATTCATTTATCATTCACTTTAGTATACATAGTGTAGTAATGTAGTGTAGTAAATTGAAATAACAATCTTTTTAAAAGTTTTTTTAGTACTTTGTTAAACTTGTTTGTTGGTTTTCATTATGTTTTAATCTTTTTTCTTCTGTTTGTTTTGTCCAAGTCTTTCAGTCCCAAGTTACCTCCTGCAAGCATCTTCACATCATTATCTTCTCTCATATGTTTTGTACAACTGTTTGGTTTCATTTTTCTGTAGGAATTCCTTTTCTGTTTTGTGGCTCTTCTGGTGCAGGTGGCTTCCAGTGGTGCCTGGCAGTTTCTTACTGAGAAACTTGCAGAAATAGAAGCAAGCAGGTAGAACCAGAGCCCTGGGAACTGCAGCTACTGTTAGGTGGGCATGCCCTGGAGTTGGTAGTGGAAAGCTAATATAATGCAGCTGAGTTGGGCCTCTCTCATTATGTTGTTTTTCTACTCACAGCAAAAATGGACAGAAGTGGCACAAGACTGCACAAAGGCTGTTGAGCTTAATCCTAAATATGTAAAAGCTCTCTTCAGACGCGCAAAGGCTCATGAGAAGCTAGACAATAAGAAGGAATGTTTAGAAGGTGAGTGTATCTTGATACGTATACTTAAAAGCAGAATTATCTCAGGTGCTTTGGAGATTGTAACTTCTGAGATTGTTTTGTTTTTACTTCTGTAACTACAGTAATGCATCATTTATTATTATATCATTCTACTTCCATACAGTGAACAAACTTTCTTCCCTGTGTTAGAGAAATGGTACTACTACAAAAACCAAGGTGTTTTTGCAGGTGGAGATACATGGTCAGAAACAAGAGTATTACAGTCATTTGAATGCTTTTGACAGGTATTAAAGGGAAAACAGCTTCAGTGGCATTTCGTTCTGATCTTTAACTGTTACAAAAATTGGAACAGATTTAACCTTTTTTTTTTTTTATATTAACACTATGTATTTGGCAGACACTACTGTGTCAGATCCTTCCAAATACTATTCTTAACAGAATACATTTTGAACTGTCAGGAAGATGTGACTGAAAGTTAAGGAGAACTACAGGTCAGGTGTGTTGTCTGAGGGCACTTTTGAACTAAGGGACACTGCTTGAAAGGAGGCATTTAAATTTAATCAAGTGAAATGATTCCTGCTGATGTAAGGTTAAAAGGCAAATGAAATTTTCAGCTGTGCTCATTATCAAAGAAGGACAGAAAATAAGGCAGTGCTCTGAGTGGCAAATCTAACTGTTTAATTAAGTTAGCTTCGTTATGTGTAACAGCTAAGAACTAGGTCTGCTAAATTAGAAGGTGAAAATTTTATTTATCCATCTATTTATTTATCTGCTGGCAGAATGCCTTTCTGCCCTGTAAGACCATAGTGACTAGAAACGGAATACTTAGGTCATTTAGTGTAGTCCTCTGCAATCACTAATTGACAGCTGCACTTCCAGAGTGCTATAACAGAATCTAAACCTTATGTAGTTGTGATAAACTAACAGATGATAAAAGCCCCAAGAAAGATCAAGTGTTCCTGCTTGGGGCAGGATAGGTTTTAAAGGTAACTCCTTTTTAACATTAGTAGCAGCAATGTTTATAGCAATTATTTTCAACTTTTGTTTTGTGTTTGGTTTTTAGCTTGCCTTTTTTTTTTTTTTTTTTTTTTTTTTTTTTTTCAGATCTGAAAATTACTTGCTTTTTCTGCACTACACCAGTTTTCTAATACAATACTGCTTTTAACTGCCAACTGTGAATGGCCAGTAAAATCTCAGGAATTAGAATATGTCCACATAGTGAAGGAAAGCAAAAACAAACAAACCCACTGCCACTATCAAAATCCCCCATCAATGATCCCTAGCAATATAATTTGGGAAGATGTTGCTGCTTCACCCAAGTCTGGGCCCTAATTTACAGCTGCCCACTTTGGGCACAGTGTGTATGCTAAGGTTGCATAGCATGAGGTTACTACATCTTTCTCACTCTGGGTGTAGCGTGTTTTCCCAGGGACTCTGATGTGCTTCTGGACCATGCCAAAGTGGTGGGGAGTTTCTGTATAATTGGTGGCATAATAGTACCTATAGCGGTGTAGAATTACAGAAACTGTACTAAAACTTCAGGGTAAGACACTTGCTTTTTATGTGTATTAAAACAGTGAAAATTAAATAGGAAAAATGAGTGGTAGTATTGCATTAACTAGAGGATCCAGAGAAATAATGTTAATATACCATAAAAGCTCATTTCACCCTGCAAAATATGATTCAGGCAGCAATAGGTTAACATTTGCAAAGGCTTCTGTGTATCAATGAAAGTTATGTGATATGGGCTAGCACATTAAATAGGCCAGCCGGGTATTTATCTTAAACTTGCTCCATTCCAAAGTCACGGAGGTGAGGAGGAAAATTTGAGATACGATATGGGAAGATTTCTTAAACTGAGGAAAAAGCGAGATGTGATGGGCCTAATTGTGAATTTTAAAAGTAGAAAATTAGGACCAGTCCCGGAAGAGCAGCTGTGTTAGCACTTTTAATGCTAACATAATACGAACATAATTACTGTCCTCAAAATTTCAAAATTGTGAAAGCCCCTTGCTGGAGGTATACATTTTCACTGTTCATCTAAGTGTGTTTTTCTCTAGATAAAAACATGAAGATAAAAATAAATGTAATTGCTTTCATTCACTGTCAAAAAGTCCTTTTATCACAAGGAGATAATTTTGGATACAAATTTGTATCTTGGAAAACACGGTAAATACAGCAAACTGGAAACAGAGGCTTTTACCCTCGAACAGGACATGTGTTAGTTTAGCAGTGACTCACTGTAACAGTGGCACATTTTAGTGTACTCCACTGACTATCAGCATTTGCCTTTAATCTCACTTTTGTATGTCATTTCCTAGATGTCACTGCAGTCTGCATTTTAGAAGCTTTCCAAAACCAGCAAAGTATGTTACTAGCTGATAAAGTTCTTAAGCTCCTTGGAAAAGAAAAGGCCAAAGAGAAATACAAGGTAGGACCTGTGATATTGCTGGCAAACTCTCATTTCACCTGACTGGTTGTTGAAATGTTGATTGCTGCCATTATGTCAATTGTTGTAAGCAAGTCACTGTCTTCATTTGCTGAAGTGCAAGAATCAACACGGATGGTTTTGTACAAAGCTACTATTGTACCCATGTTGTTTTCCTTTGGGACCTGTCCAAAGTTCTTGAAACCTGAGTAGGGAAGAGGAGTCTATTTGTAAAAATTGTTTCCCTTTAATAATCAAATTTATTATGACATTCAGGAGATGCCCTAAGTTGGTGTGCTGCCCTACACGGGGCTTTTCTGGACTTGCAACACAATGGAAACAGGATGTATTGGAACAGCAGTAGCCAAATGTATCTTTGCACATCAGGTGGTTGAGTTACACATGTGGGTTCAGATAGGAAGGTTTATAAATAATAATTGAAAATGCATAAAAATGTTGGTTCCATATGTAATGAACAGCTTAAAATGAGAAGAGTGTTGACGGAGGAGTTTTTCCCCCAGGTTGTTCCTGGTTTTATAAATAGAAATTTCATGTAGGAAAGATTAAGTTAAACAGAAGAACTCCTACGTTTTAGAAAGTGGCAAAATAATACCATTTTAAGGTTAGTGTTTGTTGGAATTTTTTTTGAGAATAAGAAAAGCAAAAAGCATTGCTTAAGAAAAAATGATGCAGTGCAAAGTCACATGTTTTTATTAGTGGTCAGACTTCCTGATTCTGTCTTGAAAAATACGCCTTAAATCCTGACTACCACAGATTACTTGTGACATTCAGTTGCAGGCTGTTTCTGTTCCATTTCTCTAAATAGGTGCTCAAACTTGTACTTTTCTATTTTGGCACTCAGATGTCTTTGTGTTAATGTTTGGAAACTGCAGAGAAGAGAACTATGGAAGTATAGGACTAGCCAGGAGCAGTCATCTTAAGTGGCTGTAGGTTTACAAAAAAGTTGGGACAGGTATTAAAACATTCTTGCTCTTTTTTGGTTTGTTTTTTTTTTTTTTTTTTTTGTTTCGGTGGCTGAAGTACTGAAATCCATGTTGGTTTTGAGATGCTGAATTTCTTTCCTATAGAAGCTCACATAAATGTGTGGTGTTGAGGTAACAAAAAAATGAATTTGTGCTGTTAATGTGGTGGTGGTAGCATTGTAAGTGTGCTTCAAATAGTATTATGATAGAACTTAATAGAGAAATTCAGACGAGTGTAGTCAGACATTTATTGCAAGAGAGATTGGATTGTCATTGTTGTGTGCAGTTTTCATTTTGAGCAAGAAATATTTTTTGGCGTTTGAAAGGATTTTGTACCTGAGAGGTACTTCTAGGACTTCAAGTAAAATGTGTGGTGTCTGGGCCAAGCTCCACATAGAATTAGGATATTTTCTTATTAGTCTTCATTGTAACAACAGGCAGCAGCTTCTTTTGGACGTGCTGGAGAAAAGGGCGAATTGCTATTCAGAATCTACTTGAATTCAGGCTTATGCTTGAACTGCTAGCTTGCATTTTTCACCCAATTTATGTGCACACATACTGCTTTAGTACACCTACCCAATGTCTTATGATATCCTAAGAGTCCTCATTTCTAGCCACACATGCAGAAAGATACAATCTCCCTCCTCTTGTGAATATCTTCACTTTATTTCTACTGGTGATGGGGATTGCCTTGTGATCTGAAGCTTAAATAATTCCTAAATGTTAAACTGTGAAATCAAAAATAGCGGACTATTGAATGAGATAGTGGGAAGTCATATATTGATTCTTTCATGAATGAATTTTTTTATAATCACATTTGTTTATCCATTTCCATATTTACCATCTGATCTTACCGTCTAATGACTTTTCTCTTTCAGAATCGTGAGCCTCTGATGCCCTCACCGCAGTTCATTAAATCTTACTTCAGTTCTTTCACAGATGATATAATCTCCCAACCTTTGCTTAAGGGTGAGAAATCTGATGAAGATAAGGATAAGGAGGGAGAGGCTTCTGAAGTAAATGAAAAGTGAGTGTAATATGCCGTTGGGAAGTGTTTGCTGTTGGAATTAAGTTTTCAGTGATTTTGACATTCTGCTCAGTGTAACTTGCTGTTGGTTTTATAGTACTTGGCGTGGGAAACCCTGTGGTAATAAAGCGAGCTTATGAAGTGAGATCAGTATTAAAAATGAAACTTTTATGAACGCTGACTGGCTAGTTTTAAACTGTAGGTGGCTTCGATCCACTAAACAGAGGAAGGACAATGAGATTGGGAAGATATGCTGAATATTTACTACAGTGTCGTAGTGGATCTTAGGAGATGGGAGGACTGGAGAGGGCTGAATGATGCTTCTGGAGAAAGGAATGTTTTATACTGAAGGATAGTTTCCAAGGAAGAGAGCAAGTTAGTCTTTGGATTGAAAGAGAGAAGACAAGCTAGGAAAAGGGTCTTTGTTAATGAAAACTATGAATTTATGGCAACTGAGGCTGAAAGGGTGTTTTATCTTTCTGGAATCAAATTGCACATAAATGAGAGGTTTGTTCTGACAAAAAAAAAAGCTTGAGCTTTTTCTTCTTTTGAGTGGAGCTTGACCATCATGTGAATGGTGCTTTAAATTACTATGCTGCATTCCACTTTATTTTTGGAAGATATCACTGCTGTCATTATGGAAAGCATTGCAACCAGTGTTACAATTTTATTTATTTTTTTTTTTTAAGTAAGATAGGGTGTCCTGATCTATGGACAGATTCACTGCATCCAGGACACTTAGCTGAGGACAAGGCAATGCTTACTGTAATTTTTACTGTGAAATCCTTTCTCCCATGAATAAACTGCACGTTGCTAGGTTTAATATTTCACTTTTCTGACCTGGAATTCCATCCCAGCCCTCTTATTTTAAGGCAGAGATTATCACTGTCCTTAATGTGAAAAAAAATTTCAAGGGAAAAATGAAGCTCAAGTTCAAGAGCTTTAAAACATTTTTCTTCTTAATTTCCATTGTAATTTGGCCATGCTTTGTCTAAACTGTTTTCAGTCTGTGATGGCTCCATCCAGGAATATTTGTAACTTTACTTACTATGCTGGTCTTGCAACTGAATATAGCAAAAGTTAGTATTTGTTATGATTTAATGAAAAATCTGAATTGAAATTGCAGTGTTCAGTGAATGCATGTATATATACAACTGTTCTTACATCATTTACAGCTCTGGCTATTTGAGAGCAAAACAATATATGGAAGAAGAGAACTATGACAAAATTATCAGTGAGAGCACAAAAGAAATTGAAGCAAAGGGAAAATACATGGCAGAAGCTTTGCTTCTGCGAGCAACTTTCTACTTGCTTATTGGCAATGCAAATGCTGCCAAACCAGACCTAGATCAGGTCATCAGCATGGAAGATGCAAATGTGAAGGTAAGAGTCTGTCACAGCTGGATTATAGTTTGGGTTGAGAAAATGTAGAAGTTGAAGGATAAACTTGCAGTATACTTCAAGATGTTGTTTTTCCAAGTTTTCAGAATCTTTAATGGGAGCATTCTGGTTTATTTACTATTTTGTCTTTTTATTCCTGGCAAATTTTTTCTTTAAGGGCTTGTTGATTTTTGAGACAGCTGTGCTAAGTAGTACAAACCAAAGAACAGAGGAAGATGAATGAATTGGAGGCCTACCTAGTCTGAAAAATCAGTTCATAGATAACAAGAAAAACATTAATTGTATTTGCATGTTGAACTGCTTCAAAAAATGTTGATGTATCTGTAAGCACAGGGAACCTGTCTTATAAAGGATTTTTGGCGTGTTGGAAATCCATTGAGATGGAAGCATAGGCTGACATATTTGAAATTAAGCAAGGGAGTTGATTCGTTTAGAGTCAGTATGAAATTTATTCTTACTTCGAATGAATGAAGTCTGTCAGTGGGAGAAACTAGTCAAATGAAAAAATTACTGTATTGTAACAAAGCCTCAGATCTGGAGGAATGTTGGACTGGCTAATGTGTCTTTGAACTTTTTTTACAGCTCCGAGCTAATGCTCTGATTAAACGAGGAAGTATGTATATGCAGCAGCAGCAACCTGTTCTGTCCACTCAAGATTTTAACATGGCTGCTGATATTGATCCTCAGAATGCAGATGTTTATCACCATCGAGGACAAGTAAGAAACATTAGAGATTTTGTCCCAATACTGGAATATTTCAATGTATACTAAAATAAAAATAAAGATCAGTACATCTTCAGAGATACTTTATACTGTTTGTGGCAGAAACACATGAACTCCTAATTTGGAACTGTTGCAGAATAAACACACCGTGTAATTTGCAGGTTCAGGTCAGGCAAAACCAGTTTATTTCTGTAGCTGTAGGAAAGAACACAGAGCATCAGAGGTTCAACCTTCTATCAGTACGAACTCTGACTTAAAAGTACGAGGGCTCATAAACGTTTACAGCAGATGCAAGCTGCTCGGGAACGTGTATTCCCGGTAACTCAGGATCTGCAGCACTGCAACCTAGACTTGCATTTGTTCAGCTCATCGCTTTCTGGCCTGTGACACTGCTGTGTCCTTGACTAATTTCTAGACCTAGAGAGGCCTGCTTCCACAGAACTGTAATATAAAAGGTGCTGGAAGGGAAAGGGAAACTCTGCCATATGCAGATATGCTAAGTTGTATTCATAAGGAAGACTTCCATGGATCAAGTGCCTCTCTCCATGAAGTTATTAGATCTCTTTAGCGGTCTTTAGAAATAAGAATGGTGTTACGTATTGATTGAAGGGAATTAAAGTTTTCTGCAGATTGAAAGTCAGTGTTTTACAGTAGCTTCACAGGAAAGTAAGAGAACGATGAAGTGAGTTCCACTCTTGTGGAGGAATGAGAATAGGAAAAAAAAAAGTTGAAATGCAAGCTGGGAAAGCCAAAATGTCTCAACATTCAAATAGCCCACAGGCATTAACTCCAGAGAGGAAAAGTGACTTGAGAAAATACAGCATAGTTTTGGAGACTGGTCATAATGTTAAAGTAGTAATGGCAACAGTCTAAAAAGCCAGCATTCTCAATCCCTACATATATCCATTGCCTTTTTGTGTTTGAAGCCGAAGTTTCACTGGTGGCTTTGTTATTTTATGGCTGTGATTTTTAGTCATGAGTTTTGTAGGTTTCTAGGCAGTTCTAAAACTGAACTGGAGGCTATATGAGTAACTGACGGTAATTGAATCATCACTTAAGTGTCTGAAGCACAGATTAAATACAGAAATAGGATTTTCTTTCATTCTGGCTAGCTGAAAATCCTGCTTGACCAAATCGAAGAGGCTGTAGAAGACTTTGATGAATGTATCCGACTGCGACCCGATTCTGCCTTGGCTCAAGCACAGAAATGTTTTGCTCTGGTAGGTAACATGCTGGTGTTTATCTGGGTGCTTTTTCTTCTTAAAGAGTTCTGGAAAACACATTGTATTTCTCTGTTTTATTCCAATTTAATGGAAAAGTAGGGTAACAAACATCTCAATATCTTTTAATACTAAGGTAAAGAAATAATGTAACAGTTTATTTTGCTGCTTTTGTTTTGCGGCGTTCCTTGTTCAAACAGTAGGTCATCTTTTCTGTTTTGTGGTACAGCAACACAAATCTTCACTCTTAATTGTGTCATAAAATAGATTTAAATAAAGCTTAATGTGAAAACAGTCATCTTCAAGAAATTGGAAACAAACTATTTCAAGCTAGCTCAATGCCACCGTATGCAGGAACCTTCTTGAGGACAGCTTTGCATGGTTTGAACAAAGAGGAATTTGCTTTGAACTTTTAGGCTTTTGAAATAGAGGGAGGCTATTGGCAACTGTCAGGCCTTATGGCTTTCTTTCACCCTTTCTCCTCTCCAAGTCCATTCCACCAGAGACTTGGACACACGGTAGGTTCCTAAAAACAGATTTGGTAGGATGTACAGGCACATCACCTTCTGGAACTTGTAATTGTTATGCTGCATGCGTCTCTTGGGGAAGAAGGTAGAGGTCTGAGCTTTTTTAATTTATTTATTTCTTTTTCTTTCTTGAATAGTATCGCCAAGCTTATACAGGAAATAATCCTTTGCCTGTGCAAGTAGCCATGAAAGGCTTTGAAGATGTCATAAAAAAATTTCCAAAGTGTGCTGAAGGCTATGCACTCTATGCTCAGGTACATTTTTCTCTATTTTAAAAATGCTGCATTCCCTTTAACTTTTTATCATGGGTAACATACATTTCTTCAAATAATGTATTAAGTTTTTTGAGACTAAATTCTGAGATAACACGTGCTATCTTTAATAAGCTGCCTGAATTTACGGGTATGGGTGTTCTGGGGTAGACGAAGTAGAGGGGGAATTGGTGGAGCAGAATATAAATGATGAGAGTCAAGGGTGTGTATAAGGAGACAAAGGTCTGGCATACACTTCCTGTTGAATTCCTGCATGTGTGGCATCTCACTTGATGGGTGTCAGTGATTTTCAAGGTAATTTGGGAGTTAAATTCATGGAACTAGGTTAACAGTTTCATTCTCCTACAAATGACATGTACTGACCAAGCAGAGTTTAGTACAGATGTTCACAGTACGTCTGTAACAGACCGTCATTTCTTCTCTAAGAAAACGTACTGCTAGTTCTAGTACGAAGCATGAGATCTTCTGATTTTAAGCAGGTAGGCAATATGGATGCATTTCCTTTTGAAAGAAGTATATTTGAAAAAATAAGTTGAGGGTTGCAGGTGCAGACTTTTAGAATGGTTTTTACTTGCTGTACACTTAGCATGTTGCTTGTGGATCTCCCATTCCAGGTAGTACTGTGATCCGTAATTTGTGCACTTAAAGCCTAGCAGCTTTCTTCTAAAAAGCCTCAATTTTGAAACTTAACTCTGGTAACTGATGTGCCTGGCCTGCTGTATGAGAGAGCTGTATCCAATCTCACATTGTCAATATGGTTTTAATTGGAATTAGCCTAGCGCAGAGCGCATGTTTTGGTTGCGTATCGACATATCGGTTTCTCTTTTGATGCAGGCGCTAACTGATCAACAGCAGTTTGGCAAGGCTGATGAAATGTATGATAAATGCATCGACCTTGAGCCAGACAATGCTACTACATATGTTCATAAAGGGTATGTGCTGCGTTTGTGATCCTGTTGGTCAAGGGCAGTTGGCATATTTAGATGAGTCAACCTGAATTGAATGTTTGTGTTTAGCAGTTTAGCCAGGAGAAATAACTTTGTGAAGCAGAGAGCAGCATCTTAGTGCTGTTAAATGTATTTCTATAGTTTCTCTTGACTACACTGTAAATAAGTTTCAGGAAAGCTTCATTAGTGTTCATTACTGTTTGAGTTTGTACTTTAAGTATACCTGACTTCTGCTTTAGCCCTATCTTAATTTCAGCTTTGCGCTGAAGTTTTCTCTTCCGTAAGAACTTGTAACAAGTCATCTTGGGAGGAACTTACCTTTCTTTAGAGTCATTAAACTGGTAGCATTGCTTATTGAAAGTGACTTTCACATACATGTTCTTAAAAGCCATGAAGTTACTGTCTACCCTGCATTTTTTTTTTTTGCTTGCATGATCGGGGTTTTGGGAGGAATATGTGAAGTTTGTTCTAAATTTTCTTTCTCTTCTAGTTTACTTCAGCTCCAGTGGAAGCAAGATTTAGACAAAGGGTTAGAACTCATAAGCAAGGCCATTGAAATTGATAACAAATGTGATTTTGCATATGAAACCATGGGAACAATTGAAGTGCAAAGGTATTGTTGAACTGCAGTGTTAAGAGTTCTTAGTTACATTTAAAATTACAGTACTCCTTTATATTTTCTTATGGCTCTTAAGACTTTCTTAAGATCTTCTCCCCAGTACTGTGCAAAGCCAGCATTTACCCAAAGTCCTGATTTCTGTTCTGTAACTCTTGGGTAAAGCCTTCCTTTCTCTATGGCATAATTCTGCTTTACGATCTGACAAGTTTCTGTGTTCACCAATTCTGTACTTACTGGACGATATGCAGATGAGTCTGTGAATGTTTAAATACATCCCTTCTGCATTTAAAGTGACTTCCGTAATCGTTACTAGGCTCCCTGTGTATCTAATGTAGTCCTTAAACATTTCTTAGTGGATCATTTGTACTGAGGATCCTGAGCTATGCTCTCAAGCCTGACAATTTGGGTTTAATTCCAACAGGACTGCAGTTTTGAGTTCACAAGGTAAAGAGGAAAGACTAATGCACTACTCTGTACCAGTGCATTGTATTACAATTGTGCAAAAGTTTGGAGTGTAGCTGGAAAAGTTTGGAGTGTAGCTGAGAATACAGTTGAGTGTGGTGGGGTGGGGGTTTTTTGGGTTTGGTTTTTTTTTTTTTTTTTACATGTCTAGC
Organism: Tetrax tetrax; assembly: GCA_009806455.1. Lineage (NCBI taxonomy): Eukaryota > Metazoa > Chordata > Aves > Otidiformes > Otididae > Tetrax > Tetrax tetrax. The sequence goes on along the minus strand of WHYT01014937.1, from coordinate 147,134 downwards.
TATCAAAAGGACAGACAATTAAACGGTTGCCATGAGAAATTTTGCAAGCATTTCCCATTTAAATAATGTGAGCTCTTGTCTCTGCTACTTTTCCGTGAGATGAGGGTTCATTTAGTTGTCCCAGCATTATTTTTGAAGTAAGCTTGGTGTCCTGTGAAGAACATTTATCCCCCACTACCACCTGTGAGGGCTCTCAAGAGGAAGGCTGTTCAACAGCTGTCCTAGTTGCTTTGGCGTGGTAATAACTTCTCTGTTTGCTCATCATCATCACAAATTCCTGAAGGAAAAAAGATGCTGTAGAGATGAAAAGATTGCTTTGCCAGTCTTAATTGGACTACATTTTGGTTTGTTTCAGAGGTAATCTGGATAAAGCCATTGAAATGTTCAACAAAGCTATCAACCTGGCCAAATCTGAAATGGAGATGGCCCACCTTTACTCACTCTGTGATGCTGCCTATGCCCAGACAGAAGTTGCAAAGAAGTATGGATTGAAACCACCAACACTGTAAAGAAACGAGGAGGAAATGACCTTCTAAAGTGAAGTTGCCCACTTCAGCCAGCCCTAAAGACGCTGTTGCAGACCATGTTGAATGGTGGAACTTAGTTTTTTCCCGTTCGTGGTGTTGTCATTTGCTACATCTGTTAAATGTTTAGGTGTTGTGGGAGTGGTTATTCAAGGAAATATGCAGTGTTGCATCTTGTTCCTTCTGCAGCAAAAACCTTAAAGCGTGTTAAGGGAAATAACGTTGCAGGGGAACAGAAGGAAGGTATTTTGGCCATGCAAATAAAAACTTCACATTGGTTCATTTGGGTGATTATGTTGTGGGCGATTTTTGCTTTATTGAAAAATATTACAGCATGTGGGTTGTTTTCCTGTTGATTTTAAAGGTTAATACTAGTCAATGCTGTAAAATAGGTTTCTTTTTTATATGCAATTAATCCTTGAGGGTTGATTTTAATTTTGAAAAAAAAAAAAGAAAAAAAAATAATTTTCAAACTGTTTAATAATAGAGGGTTTTTTTAAGTCAGTAGATGTGGAGAGAATCCCTGTAAATATATGCAAGCATGCACAATCTTCTCTTAAAGCCCCTCCCACCCCTGCATAACTTAGAAATAGTCCTGTGGCAGCTATTGGGGAATTAATTAGACAGTCCTTATCTTCACCCCAGAAAGCCCTGGCACACTGTATAGGAGAGCTAGTACAAAGGATGGTTAGGGAAAGAGGTCAGGTAACACTGCTTCAGTGGAAGGAAGGCTGAGTTCCTGTGCCACAGTCCTTACTTGAATGTCACAGGAAATTGTTTTGGAAGGTTCAGGGGGACTTTCAAGAACAGAAAGCACTGCTGGGAGTAGAGCTGCCAAGGTAAGGTCATGCTTGCATATAATCCTTGTAATCTCTGACACGCTTGCTTAAATGTAACAGCTACTAGACCATCTAAATTCTCTTCAGTCTCTAGAGACTGCTGTGTTCTGATCTGCTCCTTGTAATAGCCCTTTGCAAGATTAACTGAGGTAAGGAAGAAAGCATGGCTAAAATGTCAATAATGGATTTAGGATCTGTACTGGTATCCTTGTTCTTTAGACCCTGTCTTGTTCAAGATTGCTAATACTATAGGAAGGAAGCAACTGTTCTGCAAACAGCAGATTGGCAAGTTATTAAATGCTATTAGAAACCATCTTCCTGTAAGCTAGGAACTTCGCAGAGGGCTCTCTTGCTGTAGTCAGTCCATCTTGCCTCTCCCTGGATTGATGTGGCTGGATAAACCTCATGCAAATAATTGATGTAGCTTAATTTACCATACACTAATTAGGGCTTCTTTCCATCCTGCAATCATAGATTTGCTTGTGCTGAATTGTCGAATGTATTTCATCTCTTAAAGAAATGAACTATGCTGTGGTCAAATTGTCTTGTTCTCTAGTTGTGCCAGCATCTAGCAGCAGCTTGTATTTTCAATTTCAACTTGACCTTCCTTTCTCCCAGCAACTGCAGCTGAGACTTCAAATGACGGAGAGTACACATAATGATTTAATAATTATATTTTAACTAGCTCAGTAGGTGATGTGAAATCATAGCGTTGGTGTAGAAATGAAGTCATTGGAAGGTAGTGGCAGCTTCTAAGGGCACTGCACATAACAAGTGTCGGATGTCTTCTGGAACTTCCAATCTCTGCATCAGTTACCTGAGAACAAAAATATGCCAGACTGACTGATGTGTCCTGTCCTCCTGAGGAGTTTTTATTCGCATGGCCTTATTTACATTGGCATTTTCTCCTCTTCACCATACCTGTACCCCATTCCTTACCCCACCCCATCGAATAACGGAAAAAAGCATGTGCTGTCGAATCCTAGCATTCCAAATCATCACAGACTTTTGCCTGTTCTTGAACTAGTTTGAAACTGCACTGAAAGGATGCATTGTAATTTTTTTTTGTAAATGACGTATCACCTGTAAACTGAAAAAAATAAATATTACCTTCAAGTATCTCTCTGACATATATGAGAACAGGTTTTGAAGAAAGTGTTCTCTGCAGTGGTGCGCTCTGTGCTTATTTGAAGTTGCTCTGAATCTAGGGAGAACTAATAATGACTGACTCCCTGTCATCTTCTCTCACTTCAGCCTTTAAGAAAAAATGAGGAGACATGGAATTAACAAGTCTTCTCTCCGATTGCTTCCATCACCCACAGAAGCATATGGAAGGTTACATTCCCAGGAAGGCTGGGAATCTGAGTAGCTGACACTGTTAATGTGTGTGTGTGTGTGTGCAGGTGGATTTTTTTTTATTTTTTTTTTTTTTAATATTTTAATGGCTGACATAGCTGAGGTTTTGCTTTAAAGCAGGCATGCATGTGAACTTTGAGAAAAGGTTTCTTTAGTAGGGAGTGAGAGCTGAAGTGAAACAAGTAGTGCAGCTATTTAAAAAAAATCTGTTGAAATAGTGTAGGAAGCTAGTACTGAAGACTTGGATAAACTTGGTGTATCCTAGAGATTCTAAGTTGCTTCTACACAGAGTTGTCTTGCATCTTATTTCTGATCATGTAAAATCCCTGTTGTTCATGTTGGAGACAAATTTGCCAAAACTGAGATTAGAAGTTGTGACTTAAATTGCTAGGATCCAATTGCAGATTGAAAGTGAACTAACAAACATATTGTAAGGACCTGTACGGTAACTTATTCTGAACTACTGAGAGCAGCTTAGATGCAGCTTTAACTGGGCTTCCCAGCTGCAGTGGCAATAACACTGCCTGAAAATCAGGCATTATGGTGTTTTCTGCTATTTCTTAAAAAGAATTTAAATTCTTGCAGGCTGAAATTCTGGAGCTATTTCAGGGCTGTTACTGCCTGGTTTTCTATACTTAGAATACTGGTGCATATGTATAATACAGATACTTAAAGTGCCTGTTTTTCTACCAACACAGAGATTGAGCATTGAATGCTTTAAGTATTATCTAGCTGAGAACCAATTGTGTACTTTTTTTTCAGTGAAACCCCCAAAAATTCACAGTCTGATTTCTATCACTTCTGAGTGGCTCACACTGGAAACCCCTAAAACATCCTGCTAAAACAAGGTGCTTAGAAGTTGTTCTGACAGACTGAAGAGGACCAAGCTTGCGTCACTTCAGCCGAGTTCACCAAAGTAGCTCGCTACAGAATTTTCTCTGTTCTCTCCATTTGGGATTCCAGGAGAGGAGGGTCCAGGCCACGAATTCTGTCACCTGTTGCAGACTGCACTTTCTATTTTTAAAATTAAGTGGTCAGCCCACGCGAATCCCCCACTACTTTAATCCTCCAAAGGTAGTAGTTAGTTCCTGCTCTGCTGCATGGTAAACGAGTGTAGAGAGGGGAGGGAAAGACAGATGGAGTAGTTTAGAAAAATGGATGTATAATAGTTGCTGTGATTTAGAAGTTGAAGCCCAGTGCCAGCCATCGTGGATGCCAATTGTCAAATATGTGGGAGACACTAATCTAATGCAGGAGACTTGACTTAAATGGTAAATTGTCAATTTTTTAATATTTATTTTTCAACAAATAAATCTTCATTTCACCTTATACTCTGTGGCTTGTTTCTTAAGAGTTCCAGTACAGTATATACACCAAAATGCAGTACAGACCAAAAAAATGCCTGCTGGACTAGATAATGCCACTGAGTGGAATAGTGTGACCTGTCTTTTGAGGGGAAAGATGCTTTGGCCTAATTTAACCATTAATTTTCCTCTGTAAAACACACCTAGCTCATTCCAGAGAAGCCAAAAGAACGTTTTTAAAACATAGAGCGAGCTGCTATGGGACAAGGAGGATGGGCAAACATGAATAAAAAGGTAAGGTGGTTTGGGGGGAAACCAGTGGTTAGCTAGAGCAAGACAAAAAGTTCTCTCCCTCCTCCTGTTATATTTTGAAGCATCCCTTAGCCTTATTGCTTTATCATTTTTGCTGCTGGAAAATTAAAAGTTTCATGATAAAGGCTGGATAGGTACAGTTGCTTTTTTTCATCTCAGAAAAAAATGCCTTTTGCAAATTCTTATTTTTTTTTACATTAGCTGTATCAATGTGAATGTCTTCTAAGGAAAAAAAAAAAACCACAACAACAAAAAACCTAGAAAATGCTAGGCTGGTTTTAAGTCATTTAAAGCAATCTTTAATAATCAGTTTGTTAGTCTCTTCAGCAAGAGCAGTGATCTAAGGAGCATTTCCCATGCAGCTGATGGGAGTTGGCCTAAATTATGCCTTTAAATACTGAGCAATCCCTGTACCTGTCTTCCAGAAGACTGTGGGCAGAAAGACTTAATCGGTGCCACAAGTTCTTTAACCCTTTTGACTGACTCCCCTCAGCCTCTTCAGGCAAAGACTGCCAGGCAGCACCATTAAAGCCCATTCAGACATACATGGAGCAAAGGTGTGGCGACACGTGAATTGCTTTAACAAAACAGTGACCTGCGTCACTTCAGCAGTAAGGAGAACTTAGTACAGACATTGCAGACAAGACACGTGAACCAAAACCTGTTACAGATTCTTCTGTAGTAGCAGTCCTGTCTGGCAGCCTCTTGCGCTGTCCTTAAGCAGTACAAAGCAGAATGTGGCCTGTTTTGCTTAGTGTGTTAAATTTTAAGCTTTCCAAGTTAGAAGCTGGGCATTCAAGGAACTTTTTAAAGGCACATACAGCTAAGGATAGAGGTGGAAGAATCTTGCTTCTAGATTTAGATTATCTGATAATTCACTGAAAAATTCACAATACCAAAGCTAACTTCAGATGATGTCCAGAGAAAACAAGGTTCCCATTTCTCTGTTCTACAAAAAAAGCCCCCGAAGAGTGACTAAAACATTGTGATGCATAAAAAGCAACATTTACTACAACTGTGTTGAACTGATTTCACCTCCACCTTTATCCTACCTGCAAAATACTATAAATACTAAAGTATGAGAGGAGATAGAAAAGTCATATTTGAATCAATTTTAGAATTACACCACCGTTGTTTTAAAATGAACTAACTGGCACATTTAGCAGTAGATGGTGGAGCAGGTAGTGAGGAAATCCTTCCAAAGATGAAAGCAGCAGCCACTGTGCCAACTGCTTCACCCGGCTTCACTTTTTCATCTCTATGCCATAGAGATCACAACGCTTCTGGCTTAAAATAGGAATTTGTTGACGTATTTCTGCGAGTTTCTTCAGATCTGCAGTGGGGGGAAGAAAGAGCTATTAGAACAGCAGTCAAAAAGGAAAGCTCCTGACTTGCTCTGAGGTAAGGCAGGGAAAAGAGCAGCTTTGATTGATAGAGAATGGGTCTGCAGGGCACTGCAACTGGGCAGCCAGGGCTGCAGGAAGCCTCAGCTTTGCTCTTTCCTAAGGTGGCAGCTTCCTCATGGGTAAGGAAACTGGAAGAGTATAGTCAAGTGCTGCTTGGTCTTGCTTTAATCTAGCAAAGGTGGACTTAAAAAAACCTGTCTCTCCTTAGTCTTATGACCTGTACTCAAGAAAGAAAGCAGGTAAAAACACTTTACCCTTACCTATATCTGTGTATATAACTGTTTCTTCAGTCCCAGCTTTGGCTATGACCTCACCCCTGCAAAATTAAGCACATTTGTTCACAGCATTAACACAGGTCTCAAGGCATCAGTCCAGTTGCTGCTGTTTGTACAAAAGGGAGTTCGTACCCTTGATCTCTACAGCTGTAAAGACAGGGCTGTCCTAAAAACAGCATCATAATTCATAACTCTGGCATGACAGAAATGGCTTCCGGGCTTTTTATATGGCACATTTTATATGTGACATATACATACCTACTGTAAGCATGTTTCCAAAGATAAAAAATCATGGTAAGAGCAACTATGAGAACCAGTGCATGTGAGCACACAGTATACCTCAAGGGGAAAGAAACAGCTTCACCAGGGACAGCCATATATGGCCAAGACTAACACTTTCTCCTTTCAGATCCACCTGGCTTTTAATAGTATACTTTTTTACTCTGCAGGAGCTACTGAACATTATTTATTGTGTTCTGTCACTGCTTTCATCATATAAAGTAAAAAGGTCAAGACACAGATAAAAGCTTTTGTACTTTGCAATGATCTGGAATAGAACTATCAGTGGATTTGAAAGGAAAAGAACTGCCTGAAGATTTGGCCACTTCTGCCTCCTGTGCACCTCTGCATGACTTCTGCTTAAGTCAGAACATGTCTCCTATCTAGCTGAAGACATTCTTGTTCTTTATTACATGAAAGCAGGGTTGTTCTTTGAGGAAATAAAACAGTTTTGTGGGAGCTGTTTAAGAGGGTTCAGTTCAGACTGAACTTCAGGGACAAGCTGAAAAGGGCAGCAGCTTAACTAATGCTAAATACTAGTCCTATGTAGCTGCTTTGCTACCAAAAATAATACATACTGTTAAACTAGTTTTAGTTTCTTTCTTGTTTTTCAGTCAGACAGTTTTAAAGGATGATTTTGAGAACGTAGGCTTAAGTCTCAGGTGCTTTTTACCAAGTACTTATGACATTTTTAAGAGCAGATGGAAACGTGGGACTGAAATATGATTCTCACGTAAAACACAATTTTTAACCAAGAAAAGGTGGGTTATTTTTTTTCCCCCCTAAACTTACCATGGGTTTACTACAGTGCTGTGTCCCCAGGCAACATAGGATGCTTTTTCATCTCTAGCAGGAGATACAGTAGCTACGTAGACTTGATTATCAACAGCTCTGTGTTCACAGAAAGATGAGAGAAAGGGAAGGTAAAAGTGAGTAGAATTTTTTTTTATACCACCAATTAACTAAGTAGAAGACAAAGAATTCACTCAGAAAGGCAAGCTATGTATCCTCATAAGGACTAGCCAAAATTGTCAATGATGTGAAGGTCAGCGAAAGCAGAGCCTGGAAAGAGAAGTCTATAGCACCTGCTCCAGAGTTAGTGGGTAGAATTAATTGCATGTTCATTCAGTATGTAGCAAAGTTGATTGAAGCTGACCAAATGAATAAATAATACTGCATTCAGGAATCTCAGGGTCTATTTCTATCTGCAATTACAGCAGTTCTCAAATGGTTATTGGCTCTTCTGTCTAGAAGTTTGTGTGTGAAGAAGGGTGGTTAAAGAGCCATAGTCCAAGAGGGCCTTGAAAGGGCATAACTGCAGAGCGGCTGGCGAGAGTGAAGGATAAGCATTGCCTGCTTTTCTCCTTGACAGCAAAACAATTTTGGTGTCCCCTGCAAGGCCTGAGGAATGGTGCAGCTCCAAGAGCAGAGCAGCTCTGCAGCACCACTTCTGATACATGGTGTCATTTGGAACAGTTCAGTTCCATGTGCTAAAACTCCCTTTGGAAGAGGATGACAAGCTGTTACTTGTTCTTACCGTCCCCTCTGCAGCAGCTCCCAATGAGCGGGTCCTGTTGTCAGGTTAAAAGCCCCTGGATATATCAACAGCTGGCAACCTTTGTTAAAAGAAAATTAGAATCCAACCATCATTAAGGGGAAGATGGTTTACCCTAGGTTGGCCCTTCACATTGCGACTCAAGGTGAGGTTTCTTTCAGTACTTCCCAACCTCTGCCCAAAACGGAACCAAACAGAGCCTGTCCATGCGCGACACGGGGGATTACTTACCTCAGCAAAGCCCTGTGATACATTTCCAAGTGCGGGGATGTACCCACAGCAAATGTGTATCAGTTACTGTTATTGTTACTTTACTCAAGGAGAACAGACACTCATTTGAGTAACAAAGTCTGGGCCACAAGATGCATTTTGTGTTACTGGGTGAGAACACGAGTGCCTAATCACACGGATGGCCCAGTGCGTACCACCCTGAAACAGCCCTACGCAGTTCAAGCCTCCAGCAGATGACCCAGCCTCACCTTTGTGTCCGTAGATTTGAGCCATCTCAGCAAATCTCATATCATAGCAGATGCCCAGGCCCACTTTACAGTATGCTGTTCTCAAAACACAAGAGACGACAGTCATAGCGCTATCACGATATTACTCAAAAGCAATGACAAGGCTCCCTGTAGCCATCCTGCCAGCTGTTATTTTATATGTCTCTCAGTAACAAGAGGAGCTATATTTAAATGTGCAGCCTTATCTATAACAAGCATTGGCTATTTGTGGGGGAGAATTCATGCTTCATGATGAGATAGACTGTGGGAAGCAGTCTTACCTACCCTTTAAAAACAGCTATTTCCACTAAATGATGTTGTATCAGGTCTTTGTGTAACGTATTCCCCTCAGATTTAGCTGCAGGGTCTTCAGACCCCTTTTTCAACAAAAGAAGGCACTCGCTACTCTCCATGGACTAAAGAAACTACAACCACGTGCTTTCTTACAGCATGCACATTACAAGGAGGAAAAAGGGAGCATGGGAGACAAGACTTTTCAGAGAGCTCAGTAATCTGGACATGTTAATTTTTGAACACTGCAGGGGGAGTAGGTATCTTGCTTTTTTTATCTGATGTAATTGATTCGAGAATCTTGGAATGGGATTTGGTTAATTGTCCCCATTATTATGTTGTCTTCACATGAAACAATGTGCCAGTGTAGCTGTTTGCTACATATACTTTTTTCCAAGCCATGTTTTATAAGAATCGTTTTAAAGATGTAACTGCTATTAAAAAAATAGAGTAACCTCTCTTTAACATCAATAGGAGCACTATTTATTAATGGAAGTGCCATGATGTATATTTCAACCCTTTCTACTCCTCTGTTCTTTTGCCATCACATTGCCTTTTAAAAAGTTTCAGAAGTGACTCATGCATTTTGGATAAACTTAAATTATATTGCCATGGTTGTCAAATGCCTAATATAGAACTGATAGTCTAAAAATCCATGGTTGAGGAGGAAGAGGGGGAAAGGGAATTCCAGAAAGACTGTAGTGTTACTCTGGTAGAGCTCCTTGGAGAGAGGGCTTGTCTTATACTCACGAGTTTCAAACATGGAGAAACTATTCCCCGGACTCAGTGTTTCAGACTCTTTGAACTGTATCTTCCCAGGAACATTAATGTCAAACAAATGAACCTGTAATTATAGTACGATTAATAGCAATTAATAACAATTTCTCTGCTTGGTATTTGAGCCTCTTTCTATTAGGCACATGTTCTTTAGTTACTGTTATCTAGACTACTCTTTTGTCAGGATCCCAATTAAAAGTTGCTTAAGACTGTGAGATCTCCTAAAGACCATTTAAAGCAACACATATAATCCCCGTGACCAAAACGATGCATATATCAAATGTTTAGATTGCTTACCAAATAGAATGCCCTGTCTTTTCCCATGCAGTAATAGTGAGTAGTTAAAAACAGCTAAAAATATAACAACTAATTTGTAGTATGGCTCTGTATCTTCTTCATGGAAAAAATCCCTGCAAAATAGCTAGATATCTTGCTCTAATGAGTAATTTTGCAAAAGAAAGGATACATATGGAATGTCTTGAATTTGTCAGGATGATTTTAAAGTATGTTAAAGCAAGTGATACTTTATTGTCTAAGACTTGAGTCCCATTCCTACAAAATTTCTCCAAAAAAATACCTTCACCAAGTCAGAGTTCCCATGACTTCAGCTACGCAGACAATGTTGATCCCTCTCTTGCAATGGAAGATTCTGTTCCTGACTGGAGTTCCCTAATAATACAGCTGTTTTTATATTATTATTCGTTCACGTTTGCACAGTACAAGCCTGCACTCATTCTACAACTACCGGGCTTGCAGACTGGTGTGGTATGAGAGATGGAAGGCAATATAGTACTTCAGAAAGTGATCTAATAGTACAGCTAAGTGTACAACCAGTTAACAGAATAAAATACCTGCACCACCTCATTTGTCCCAAGTAACCTCACATTCTCTTTTTTGTTTTTCCTTGGAAGAAATAAGCTGTTGTCTACCTAAGGAATGATACCTGTATGCGTAGTTGGATTAACAGAAACTTCACTCTGGGGCTAGGAACTGGAGGCAGTTGCTCAGAAAGCACAAAGCAATGTCCAGGTGGAAGACAACAGTAAGCAAGCATCTGCCACAAACAGCAGACACAGCTTAACTATGGAACTTGGACTTTAAAGAACAGTATTTACGGTAACAGAAGGACTAAATCCACTGGGAATCAGGGAAAATCCTGATCTCACTTAAGTGGCGCTATGTTTTAGACCTAGACCAAGGTATACAGATGAGTTGGATCAGGATTTACTCCTTACCAGTTTCCCAGCATCTGCCTTCTGCGTTTTGTAATCCTTATCCCGAACACATTTATGACCACCTCTGCAAGGGATGTTTATGTCCCAAATAAAAATTACATGCAATTTTACTGACTGTACATAGCTTATTATTAACACAAGATTCTACTAATTCACATCACCTTTAGGCACAGGTGAAATCATTTGTGCAACACTGCTGAGAAAACTTCTAATAACCCTATTCCGCCATCTTACCTTCCTATGCTTTGCCAACATAGCACCATCAGGCCCAAAGACAGTACATGTATTATACAGCTTTCCACCATCCTCTTCTGGAATGGATCCTTTGTAAAGGGGAGAACAAAGATTTCCCCCATTGTATTATATGGAATTTTGATCCAATGGCACTAACAGACATTGCCATTTTTCCCTCAAGGAGATGGTCACCAAGAGTAAACTACCTCCAACAAGATATATGCTGCATTCCTTGGCAACTTCTGAGAGCTTTTGTGTCGATTCCCCAGGGATCTTCTCTGCGTACTCCTTAAAGTATTGGGTTCCATATGGAGAATTAAAGCATTCCTAGAATTAGGGAGAAAAAATGAAAAGTTAAAATCCAGTAACACCACTGCAAGGAAACGTACTTGACCTTTCAAACTCCTCTCTGTCAATGTTCTCATACAACCTTTAGTTGCAGAGGCTTAGTTTATAGGAGCTTAATAAGCAAATCAAAAAATATCAGGAGGCCAGAGAGACCTTAACAATTAGAGAAAAATGCAGTGGGTGTGTTGGTGTGAATGCATGCCAAAGAGAACATGAGCTCGTGGTATCATGCAAGCTGCAAGTAACAATGTTAGCACATTTACCAGTCTAGACTTAACAAGATCACAAGGGATGTTCTCAGAGCAATAAACCAAGTTCCACCTACCCTTTTTGACAAGTTACAAGCTAAACAGATCCTCTCAAAACTGTGAAATGCTCACAGTTGTCCACAGCCCATCATTTCTTATTTTCAAAAGGACCTTTGCAAGAGCATGCGTTTCTCAAAATTATTTATTCTTTTGCTGAAAGAATCCTTTAAACACCATTTCCTGACAATTGGAACAGTGCCCTCTGTCCTAGCCTCTAGTTAAAGATTTGCTGTCCCTCAGAACCAGGCACGTAATCTTTAAACAGTAAAATTAACAGAGCAGTTTAGATGCCTAAACTAGCTGGCTAGTGGTATTTGAGATACCCAACATACACAGAACTTTTACTCTGCGTGATATTTGCCAGCTCTGTGAGGATGTGAGACACCCCTTCCCAACAAATTTTGTCACCTAAAGGAGTACAGCTGAAGGCCACAGATAGGCTATCAAACAGTATCAGCATCTACTCTTGAGCAAGCCATTCCCAGCACAACCATCTTGCTCAGCTGTTACCTTTGCTCACTGGAAGTTGTAAAAAGACTCCCCCAGAAAAAAAACAAAAGAATTAAAAAAAAACAAACCAACCAACAATGCTATGAACAAGCTGTTCATAGCACAATAAACATAGACGCTTTAACCGCTCCAGCAAACTTCTTAACAACTGCAGTAGATTCTACTGAACTGGAACAACTGAACCAAAACCGGATGGATGGTTTTGCCCCATACACGGATGCTGGGGCAGCAGATGCCGGCTAACCAAGAGCAGAAATTGTAGATGGAAGAAGCAGGAAGGGAAGCCTCCGCTGGCTGTCAAATGAGCTTCCCAGGCTTTTGAAAGCTGGACTGAACTTCAAGGAAATGAAAGCAGTGTCAGCTGCCTCAGCCTCCATCTTGCCACTTGCAGTGTCAATGCGGGTGGTGGTGACACCACAGGCTCAAGAGAAGAGGCAGAGCTCTGCACATGATTGCGGTAGCAGTGCATTGGGCTGTTCCTAAGTTGATGCTGGAACAAAACTGCAGACTGTTTGCACAGATCACCTTGTCCTGTGCTCTACAAAGTGGTAAGAGTACAGGGACAAGTCTTTGAATTGCTTTCTATCAATTTCCAGATTCAAATGGTTTTTGGTTTTATTTCTTTACCCATAAATTTTACATTTTCTCAAAATTTTTGCATTTCTAAACCAGGAAAAATTTAACACATCAAGGCTAACATGTCACAGGAAAACTGCCATATGCCTCTGCAGAGGTGTAATTATACAGTCAGTGCAAGTTACTTCTATTCTTTAAGTAGTGTGACATTATTAAAAACAAAACAAAACAAAACAAAACAAAATGGAGGCAAGAGACTATTTCATGCCCGTGCCCTAATGCCAGTACAAAATTTATCTTCCAAAAGTCTGTGAAAAATCTTGCCCTTGTTTGACAGTTTTAGTCTAAAAGCATAAATTACCATTGGCAAAGTATCTCAGCTAAATAGGTCTGGAAAACTCAATGTTCGCACACATGATGAAACTAGCAAATGATAATCTCAATGTAGGAGGCCCAGCCAGAATAATCAAAGGTCATATTTGCAACACAAGAACTGTGTTAGCACAGAGGAGCTGGGAAGGTTGCTTAGTACTTTGCCTGTGACCGCAGGAGGGAAAAATATTCGGTATGTAAAACATTCAGGCCAGAAGTTCACCCGGAGAAGAACTTTGCACTCCTGAGTCAGATGTTGCAGGTCACAGGGGTAACACGCATACTGCCAGGAAAAGAGGAAAAAAGCTCAAAGCTGCACTGGGAAGGTCACCTCACTGCCAGCACACTCATCTCTGTGGAAATTCAGCAAGGTAATAATGGCTGAGGTCCAAAAAGTAAGTCAGAAACGATCAGTAATTTTAAATGGCTATTTATGTTCTCACACAAGGAAGTCACAAGAGAAATGTTTTTTAATCATAATTCAGCCACAAACGACCTGCTGGAAACGTCTTAAGTCTATTTTGTTTCTCATGTACTAACTAATCTGCAATGACTAGGGCAGAGAGTCACTGTATATCTTTTTTCTTTCATCTTCATAGCAACATTCTTTACCTTACATTTTCCTACATTTCTAGCACAGAAGGCTTCTGCAAAAGATTCAAACCACAGTGTCACTTTCATTAATTCAGAACATACCAGTGATGGAATTGCCTGGGATTTAAACCAGCAAAAAGACAACTTGCCTTTTTTTTCTTTTTTTCCTTTCTTGTTTTTCCCCGCTCTTAAGTGTGCTGCTAGACAGAACCCCTGTTTTCTTTCCTATTCTGGAGCCTCATAAAGCACCTAAGCTATCCAGAGAGAAATGGGAATATATACTGCATTAGCAATACGAGAAAGAGCTTTCCAAGGGTTTGAGGTATAGGTGTCAAGTTGACCGTGATCTTCACTCACAGGTAGAGCCACAACTTTTGCTCCTTTAGCTGATGCTTCTCTCACCAGTCCACAGGCTCGTTGAAGGTTATCTGATTTCACAGCAGATACATGAAGCTGAATAAGAGCCAGGCGGAAGTCTAATGGGAGGAAAGAAGAAAATAGTCAGCAGAACTCCCCCCAGGAAAAACTCTTCAAAATCTGAATTCACTAATAAGCATTTAACAAAATTAATTTGCTTGTATATTAACATATACAGAAACCACTTCCAACTCATTTTGCGGACTGTCTATGACTCTGGAAACAGTCTCTTAACACAATGTCTCTTAACACAAGGAGAACATGAAAATCTAGGCTTGCTAATGGGAACTATACATTGCCATCACTCTGCTCAGGTCAAAAAGCACAGAGTTCACATGCTAGTGGAGTTCACACGTAGTCTAGGCAGTATGCAGCCTAAGTTCTAATGTAAGATACTATGTGACAGAAAGGGAGACCACTAGTCACCTGGACCCACTTTTTCCTGCTCAGTTTGCTACACGCTTTGGGAGCCTACCTTTCTGTTGTGCCTGTTGCCTGATGAGCACTGCACGCCCTAAAATGCCACTAGCAAACTAAGGGATTGGACAATCCCGAAAGCACCAAGTATGAGAACAGTTTGCTTTTATCCTTCAGATCACATCTAGTCTGGCAAATGGCTATAAAAAACAATAAAGACAATATCTTTCCTAATAATTTATTTGCAATTTGGTTTGCAGCCAAGAGACAGTTGCAAAGGTTATCAACACTGTCTCTGCTGCAGCTAAGCAGGATTTACATTTGCAGGCTCTTGAAATACACAAGTGGAAAAGATCAAGTTTTGTGCACATCCCTTGGACTTCCTTCCATGAATCTCCTAGTACGTTGGGCTGTAGGAAAACACACCCTGATCAGGTAGAACCATCAAGGCCAGGTTGGATGGGGTTCTGAGCAACCTGATCTGGTTGGAGATGTCCCTGCTCCTTGCAGGGGGGTCTGACTAGATGACCTTTAAAGGTCCCTTCCAACTCTAATTAATTCTATGCTCTGGCTTCATAAAGAAAAGTACCCCAGTTTCAACGCACCTCTCTTCTCTTGAAAATTCCCCTGTCATAAAGTCAAAGATCACTACAGGATAAAGAAAAAGCTGCAGGCAACACAGTCTCAGTGGTCAGGGAAACAGGAAGGAACGGATTCAAATGAAGATGAGATTGGGTCAGGCACAGTCAGGCAGAATATCTTTTTTCCTACTTCAGTTCTCACTTCAGAAGCTAAGCAGCTAAGTTATAGAGGTTAAGCAAATGATTAACTGCTCACTTTGCCACGCTTCACGTGAGAGACATCTCCAAGGAAAAATTTTAAACTAACTTCCTTCCCATAATGTTTTAAATACCAGGAAATCATTAATCTTATTTTCCCTATGCCTCAGGTATGGAGTCTGTTAAAGGGCAAAATTAAAGCTCAGTCACAACAGAATACATGCACTTGTGCCCACAGTTTGTTGTTTTGGTTTTTTGGTTTTGTTTTTTTTTTAATGCTGAGACATGGAAGTAACAGCAATGTTCCAACAGCGCTGTAGAGACCCAAGATCTCTTCTGGCCTTGCTAAGCTGCCTCAAAAACTTATTTAAAAGCAACTCTTAGGACAAGCCTATCGCAACGCAAACCACAATCGGGTAAAACTGTATCAGGGTAAAATAACGGTTCGTATTTGTATCACTATGAAGCGTGTTTCTTTTAGAAAACATCAGAAGCTAGGCACGTCTGGTTTGTTCACATCAAATTTCCTGACAAGCTGACCGTGGCAGCAGTACAGAGATGCACGGCAAGCGGTTCCTACCGGCCTGTAGCAAAGCGAGAGTGCCCGGGGCAGCCCCCTCTGGTTATTTCACAGCCCCTCGAAGGCCCAGAGGCAGCACCCAGCACTGGGCACTCCGGGGGGACACCGGCCAGCCCACCGCCCGTCCCCACGGTCAGATAAAAGGGTAAGGGCCCAGTGGGGACAAGGAGGAGCCGGTTAGCGGCTCCGGCCGGCCGCTGGGGCCTTGGGGGAGGCGGCGACTCCGCGGAGAGCCCCGGGGCGAGCGGGGAAGCCCCCCGCTACGCAGCGGCCGCTCTCACCGGCTGAGGCCCGGGGCGGGAGGCCGGAGCTCCGCTGGAGGGGCAGGTTCAGCCCCACATCCCCGGCCGGGAGGGAAGGAGAGAGGGAGGGAAGGAGAGAGGGAGGGAAGGAGAGAGGGAGGGAAGGAGAGAGGGAGGCGAGGAGGAGGAGGAGGAGACGAACAAGAGGAGGCAACCGTTCCTCCGCGCGCGCCGCCACTCACTGGCCATGGCTCCGCGCGCCGCCTGCATCCCCGGGCGGCCCTGACTCCCGCCCGTGCGCATGCGTGCGGACCGCCTGTAAAGGGCTGCTGGGAAACGTAGTCCTGCCCAAACCGCTGCTGAGCCTTCCCCCCCCCGCGTCACCCCTGCAGACGGCGCCCATTCTGCACCTTGGCAAAACCACAGCTGTGCATCCAAATCTCTCGGTGCTCCACAGGGTGGGTGTGCCGACATCCCATTTCCCCAGCCCTATGCAATCCCTAGCAGCCTTACATTTGTTAAGGGCTCGTCCCAAGAGACCTGAACCCGTTTACAGGTAACTCGTTCACCTGGGACATCTCCATCTTCCTTTACAAGAACAGCACCTCCTCAGGTACAAACCAATATGCTAACTGCCTGCTGTTTTTACTACTAAACACTGAGTGCTCCCCTTCACCCACCACAGAACACTGCTGCCTCATTGCCGTAGTTCAGCCCCGATCAGGACCAGACTACGCAGTCTCTCTCTCACGCCCCCCACCCTCCGAGGGAACAGGGAAGAGATAATTTAAGAAAAAAACAGCTCGAGGTTTGAGATAAGGACAGGGAGAAATCCTTAAAGTTACCATCACAGGCAAAACCAGACTCAACTTGGGGAAAACTATTCATTTATTACTAAAAACAGCAGGATAATGAGACAGAGAACAAGATAAACCTCCTCCCCACCCCTCCCTCTTCCCGAGCTTAACATTATCTCTACTACCTTCCTCACTCCGAGTGGCACAGGGAAGAGGGAATGGGGGTCGCAGTCAGTCCATCACGCATTGTTTTATGTCGCTGCTTCATAGCTGGGAAAGAACTCCTCACATTCCTCCCCTGCTCCCCTCCTTGTCATCGAGGACTTCCAGGTGGACTGTGGACTTGATCTGGCCTAAAAGTTAGGCTCCCAACTTGGCATGAGTTGCTGTAAGCAGCCTGCTTGAGATGCAGTTGTTTTTTTTGTTTCCCGGGAACAGAACGGAACTGTTATGGACAAGGCTGACTCTGGCCTAACAACAAAATGTACAACATCCTTGAAACAGCCGACAGAGTGGCGCGGAGGTGCCACGACTCATCCCTGTTGTCAAAACTGGCAGAGATAACCGTGCAGCTGCTATTGAGGAGGATGAATCACAACTGATGTCTCAAAAGCAACGGTGAGAAAATGCCCTTTAACAGAACTTTGCTAATTATAATGTACAAAAACCACACTTCTATCCTAAGGGCCGAAAACAGGCGGAGATCCCCGAAGTAAGGAGGAGCAAGGTTTGCTACTTGGCATAAAATGTCGACCCCTAACAACGAGACCCCTGAAGAGCTCTCCCCACCAAGGATCGACATCGATCGTGAGGACCAGCGGGATGCTGCCTGGATCTGGGACCATAGGGACCCCTTGGACCCGCGGTGGTAGCTTTTTTTTTTTTTTTATTCCTATCTTTATGTTTCCCTTTCACTCCCTTTCACCTATTGCACGCCGCTTTACAGGCAAAATAATAAAGTTTGTGCTGTTTGATTGAAACCAACCCCTTTGGTGTGTTTGCTGTAATTTCGCACTTTGAGATCGCACTAAAAGAACCATCACGAGTCCCGAGTGGGCCGTGACACTATGGCACACCCAAAAATATTTAAATTAGTCTAAGTCAAAATTCCAAAATACTTACATTAAGATGTCACTGATAGCAGCTCCCTATGATTCATAATTAGCTTCTTCCACTCCAAAGATCAAATTCACTTCCGCTTACAAAATACCTTTACGAAACACTGTTAATTGATGAAGAGAATTCACACAGTATGCAACTAAACACTTACAATAGAAAAAGTTATGTTCAAATTGTACTGGTTTATTTACAACTGTAGTTTATAAACAGTAACACAAACATCTTTACATGAAAAAAATCTCATTGCTGAAGTAGGCACAGAGTCAGAGACTCTTCAGGATATTTTCAGAAGGGAGTAGGAAGAGGAAAATGTAATACAACAGCTGCTGGGCAAAACTATAAATACAGGAGCATTGGCCCAGGTGCAATTTCATGCAAATAACTTCAACAGTTCAAGTTCTATTGGTGTTTACTCAGATACTAGGAACAACAAAAAAAAATTAAAAAATAAAAATAAAAAAAGGAATTAGTTCCAGAATTAAGGTGCCCTAGCTTGATTCCTAGTAAAATAACTTAGAATAACTGTTTTTTATAAAGGTCACTTTAATTTATTCTGCCTCCTATGATGTACCAATTCACAGGTTTTGATTCAAATACTTAGAAGACTTCACACAGCAAAGATAATCCCTATTATCTTTATTTCACAGTTTTTGGTAATTTCCACAAAGATGCTATGCCTCGGCCATAGGGACATTCCTGTACTGAGCTGAGCGAACTGTTCTTGGAACAAGTGGAGAGCTGCTGACAAAGAATCACATAGTTGCCATCTCTTAAACATTATCTAATTTAGAAGATGTTAGTTAAAAATATAAACAAATGCTTGAATCAATGAAAGCAACAGGTAACAAATACATTTGTCACAGGTATATAGCACTTGAATCTTTTTATTTGTGTTTGTTAATTTTCGTGCTCAACACACCTTTGATCAGCATGTACTTCTGTGCTGAACTAAAGGTTTTTAAAGATCTAATTATTATCTTAGACATTTTGTTTCTGAGGAGCAAGGTAACTTGTTTTCAACTGTCACATTCTGTCATGAAGCACGAACTTCGATTTTAATGCACACATTCACCTTTACAAGAGAAACAGCCTCAGCCTATGAAATGTAAAATTCAGCATAATTTAAAAATCACAACCCTGCAGTAAAAGCTTATTGTGCTCAGTTCATTTTGGTATTTAAAAATACCCTTATCACCAATTTCAATTATTTAACCTAGTAGTGGATAAGACTTATAAAAATGTTAAATTTACAAATTGCTTGCACTTTTTCCATTTATCTGCAGCCCAAGTTGGACTTAACCGTTTTTTGTGAGAAGGAACCAGTATTTCTGAGATATTTATCTGCTCTGCTCATAAACCTAAGTTTTTAATCAGTCCTTGATACTACCCAATAGGCAAAATCAAATTTATAGACTGTAGGCAATGGAGACACTTTACTGTCAAGGGACAGTAATTTAAAAACCATTTTGTTTTTAACTGCTTCTCTGTATCTGGCAGTGCTTAATTCCTATAACACACTTAATGTGAACACAGCTGCATCTTCTCTTCTAAAGATGCAGATCACTCACATGAAGGCTGCATTAAAAATTAAACAAATGGACCTTTATAATAAACATTTATTCAAAACAAAAGACATATAATAAAAAAAAATTAAAATCCTGTTCAGAAACTGATAATAATTTACCCTATCTTAAGCCTGCTACTCAGGCACTCCCATCAGCAAACAGAAAAATTCTCTTAAGTTAGTATTCAGTTGGGAAACAGTCAGCTTGTGTCCATGTACAGTATCTTGGTTGCTTCTTCTTTATAAACTGTTCTCTATAAAGTCTTTAGTTATTAACTCTCCAAGGCATCCAATACTTTCATGATCTGTTGTTTTATGGCTTTGGTAGCATCACCCGCATTTGGAATCAAATACCTTAAAAAAAAAAAGATTAGAAAGAGGCATCATTAATTCACTACAAAATTTTTGAGTATCAATTCCATAATTATTCTTCTGATTTTTCCTCTGGTACAAACTAGAAGGAAACAGGGGACTGTATTAAAATGAAGAACTACTGAGAAAACATAATTTATTTCCTGTTTATACTGTAAACATTTGTCCATTTGTGAACTCGGAACTGTTGACGAGTACTTCACAGGTCATCCTGGAAAAGAAAAATGCTTCATTAATTGGCAATGGTATAGATCAGGCAGTTACAGGATCTCTCTGGATAGCACTGACTGAAGCATAGCAGTCCTCATTTGTTTTGTTGGTTGTTGGTGTTTTTTGGTTGGGTTTTTTTTTTTTTTAAATTCTGAATGATAGCTCTAGATTGTTTATTTACATTCCCTTCTCTTCTGGATTTGCTCCAGTCAACAAGGTGGTGATGAAGTAATTCAACAACAAGCAAAGCTCTCTGCAACATTTTAATTTATCTTTGTCTGACCTACTACCAAACTAATTTCGTTCTAAGCAGCCAATAGGTATAGAACAACCTCCCACAGAACTCATCTCCCACTTCTTGTGAAGAAGAGCACCCACTACACACAGTTCTTCCCAAGGAAGAAATGCGAAAACGTCCAATTGATGTCAGTAACTTTGTCAAAACAGGAAACAACAAGAAACAACAGGCTACACCAGTGGAAAAAAGCTCAATACACCCATCACTCTGGCTTCAACCAGTCTTAAGCATGTGCTGAGCATGACAATATCTAACTTTCAGGAACCAGGTTTCAGAGGTTCAGAGTTTTGACGTTAGGCTTCTGGACTCCTTGTATAATGCACAGGAAGAGTTATGTATCTCAAAAGAGATACCACAGAAGAAAGACCACTCTCTTAAATCCCACTCTTCACAAATCCATACTTCAGAGGCTGCAGATAGTTGTCCACTTCATTTTCGTCTAAGACATACTACAAAAAGAACATGCTTGCACACATCCCGTCCGCAACAACTGTCACTGCAGATCATGGAGTTCCTCTCTGCTAGGTCTTGTAAACACTCCTCATTCTGCTGGCAGATCTTTTTTTCTAGTTCACATCTGAATTATCTATCCTTAAAGAAAAACTACTACTCTTGAACTCAATTTTGGGAATTACAGTATGCCCCTGATTCCCAGTTAGCAGCTTTCTGTGTATCATTACTACTTACATCTCTGCTATTGAGATGGCTTACCTTTCAACTGCCAAAATTTCTATGCCTGAAGTACTGCTATTTCCATATTTAAAGGTGATCAGTTCTGGGTGTTTCTTCTTGGATGTGATTTTGACTACAGAGTTGAGCGCTTGTCGAGACTGTATGTAAGCCAGTCCCTTTCGCGATGGAATCTCTCTCAAACAGTACATATGAGTTGCTGTTACTAGGAGGTGACTTGAAGGAAAAGAAAAATACAAATTAAATTTGTTAATGAACTAAACATCAGCTATTTAGAAAGTTAAATTCTACAAATAACCTACATTGAGAGAGCTAAATAAAACAGTTCCCAAATCTAAGAAATAGTTTTAATACTTTTTAAATCTGTAATTTAAAAAGGTTACAAAATACTTCAGATTTTGCTGGAGTACTGTATCATAGCCACTTTTGAAAACAAGCATGGCATCCTCAACAGCATACAAAACCAGAGTGAGCAGCTCATATCATCATCTCAACGCAACAGCCGTGAGTGCTATCAACAAAGATCACAACCACCAGCAATGTGTCAGGCCACGCACAGAGGAGGGAAAACGCCTCCAGCCTCTCTCTTTCACCTTTGAGTCATACCCCAGCCTCATTCCTCCATCTGCAGAGCAGCACCTCCACACACGGGACATCAGACCTAAGTTAAAAGGATGTGCTAGCACTCCATGATTGTCAATCACTGCGCAAGCACTAACATGGAGATGCTGACCTGCCAGCTCAGTTCAAGATCCACTTTTGCCTTCATCATGGAAGGAAAGCACGTTCAACTAGTGGTGGGAACACACTAGGCAAGTTCCAACCCAGTTCGAGAAATCATACTACGACAGATTATTAATCATACACCAGATAAAATAAATCTAATAGGAAAATATAATTAATAATAAAAAACAGGAATAGACCATGATGCAAGAGAAAGCCCATCATAATTTTCTGTTAAGCAGATTAAACAGGATTTGTACTCTTTAGGGAAGCCAAAATACAGCAAGCATCATGTCCTGCTCTTGGAGGATTAACAAGGTCACTGAAGCTCAGGGGTAAGATTGCTGTGTAGTACAAGGCACAGAGACAAGTAGACAAGAAAAAACAGAGCCACAGGTACTTGGGTCTACCTTGTCTTGAAAAATAAGCTTATATATACCAACGATATTATCTTAACATCTTGTTCTGCAAAGCAAAACTTCATACTAGGTTTTGTACATAATTAGCATTCTATAACACTGCAAATATAAGGACACAAATATAGCAGTAGCATTTTGTTCTAGGTTTGTTTGTATCTTCATTTCCTAGTTTAACATCACTTAACTTAATTGCCTAGTATTTTTTTTTAAACATGTATCAAGACAGACATTTTCATTAATCTTAGGACTAATTCCAATACCTGGGAAACATATGTCCGTTTTCTTTAACTTCATTACAGGGGAAGTTATACTTCACATCAGGTTTATTTATCCATGTTTGGATGTTGACAACCTCTTTTCGATCATCATCTGACATTGAGGAGCTATCAATTTCATCTGTTTTGAAGGGAGTGAGTGAAAAAATAACACAACATCAGACAACTTTTCAACTCACTTAAACCCATAGTAGCTACACTGGATCAAACCAAGGTCCACCTAGCCATAACAGTTGTGCACACAGAAGAAGGAAAAAAAAAAAAAAAAAAAAAAAAAAAGTATGCATATCTGCTATTTCTCTTTTAATTCTCTCTCAGCAGACAACTATTTTCATCTCAAGGGATTTATTAAGCTGGTCTGATTTGTCCATTCAGTAAAGTTTAATATATCTCTTTTACGTGGACTTGTCCAGACTTTCCTTGAAGCCATGTAAAATTTTTGCATCTACAATACCAATATCTTTTGGCAAGGAGCATGAAAAACACATCAACCACATTCCAGGAAAGCCTCCTCTTGTGGCTTCTAGTTTCTTGTACAAGAAAATATAAATATCTGTTGATGCCTTTCCAGGCCAGGCATTATTTTTGTGGCCCACTTTTCCTCCCTTAAACTGCCTATTTCACATAACAAAAGTTCTAATATTTAGTTATGCCTGCTGTGAAAGCCATTTCACATCTTTCCTCACTCTTATCCTTCTCTGAAAGTTTTCCTGTTCAAACATATTGTTTCTGAGGTAGAAGATCAAGACACAAAATATTCCATGTGTGGGTGATCCACAGGTTATACAGTGACATAATGACCTCTGTTTTATTCTCTATTCCTTTCCTTGTAATTCCTACCATTTGATTTGCTTTATTGATTGCTAATGAGCACTCACTTATTTTAAGCCTACTGCTCCTGGACATAGTCTAATCAGTCCACCATTTTGTATCTGAAATGAGAATTGTTTTGTTTTTTTTTTCCATGCCCTTCTTGCCTCACATTAATTCATACTGAATTTCATGTGTCATTTCATTGCCCAGTCACTCAGACTAGCAAAACTCCTTCAATTCTTCAGTCCTTTCTACCTTGAATAACCTTGGATTATTAGCGAAAATAGTTGTCTTTGGGTTAACCTCCTCTTCTAAGAATATTTAAGAATATACTCAAAACCAAAATTTTCAGCACAGACCTCTGTGAAACACCTGAAACTCCTGCAAGTGTTATCACCTAGTTGCAAAATACTGTTTTAATGTCTAAGTATAGTGATTATGTTTACACAGTAATTTTGGTGCTATAATAGAAGAGTTTAAGCAATCTACTTATCTAAAGCAATGAACTGTATTAAATCCATAGAAATTACTCCCAGAAATAACCTCAAGGGACACCTCTTTAAAGTGTATTTTTCAAAATCAGTTTTCTACACACTATTAAACTACTTATCTCAAAGCAATTCAGAATCGTAGCCACACTTTTGAAAAGGTTTTCATTGAAAAAATACATTAAGAAATTGAAAAGAATGGAATAAAATTCATCCTCACAAAAAAAAAAAATAATATACAGAAACAGGTTCACTTTTGGCATTCTTCTGTACCAAAATAACGTATATTTCACTTCCTAGATATTGGCTTTGCTAATTCAAATCACTGCAGCAATTCTGCTTACTTACTAAGTCTAACAGTGCTTTTAAAAGCAAATGTAAACAGAAATTCGTAAATGATCATTACTGAAAATATGCTTTAGATAATTTGTCTTTGAGTACCTAGTTTTCTGAAACCACATAAACTTTGCCAAACACTATTATGGATGCTCAAAGAACTGTGTAAGTTTAATCACATGGCATTTGGAGAAGCGTCTTGCCAGTGTGAAAGCTGCCGTCTGATAGTTTTATTTTGCCCCTTCTCAGTTCTTCTAGCAGACAAACAATGACCAACAGTTTGTCATCAATCTTATTTCAAACAACTCCAGATCCTTGTTTTGCAGGTCAAAGATTCTTAGTCTAGTTATATGCTTCTCACATGAAAGCCAAGTATGGCTTTTGGTCACAGAACAGTTACTTGTGAGACGATGATGGCTGAGAGTAAGCTAACGCTACCAGAACAAAACCAGGACAGTGGTAGGTCTGCACCATTCTAACATTAGCACTAGGCTCAAGAAACCTACTTTTCACAAAGTGTGGTGTTCCAGTTTTGCCTCTAATTCTTCAACTAGATGAAAAAAAATAAATAAAAATTACACCTTTTTTTTTTTCTACAGCATTCTGCATGCATATCAAGAGATGAATCAATTATTAACAGATTCAATGCTAAAAAGCAAAGTCCAAAACACTGGAGAGGTGTGCACATATTAGACATCTTAAATCTAGCTTTGACTATATTTTCAAAAATTTAGATCATTATACTAACTGCCAATTCTAGAGATTCAAATCGAGATCTATCAACCAAACGAGGTCCTTTACATTTTTGCTTACTGTTCTGAGTAATAAAGGTACAACTGTAGGTTTACATGTACAAGACCAGTGTATAAAACAGATCTATACTACAGAAATAACAAGGGAACACAAAAGATCCACTAAACCCAACTATTTCGATTTATTCTTGCTGTCTGTTTGGTGCCTAGCACAAAACCTTTTTTATTTAGTCTGCTACTATGTATTTAAAGAGGGTCTGTCTTTCTTTGTTGGTCCTAGGCACTACATGAGCAAACAAGATCAACAATAATAGTTAGAAAAATGTCACTTTGTAAGACAAAGATGTAAAATACACTCTTATGATTTAGTAAAACTTTGTAATTTTGTCTAAAGAAACTAATCTAGGTAAGAGGAAAGTATTCCACCGTACCAGTATCGTATTCTTCCTCATCTCCGATGCTGAATACTGGTTTCACACCACGGTAGGGTTTTCCTACTCTGTCACTGCTGCTGACATGTCTGTTGGCAATAAAAAGGGCAGGAGAGGACACAGGGTGGGAGAAGAAAAGTAACTTTCAAACTGATGGTATGACTTCTACAATAACACATCAGGAAAATACAAACACAACTGTACAAGTGAGCAGGACAAGAGAATTTCATGAAGCTGCCTGCAAGGAAGCTGTGATTGGCTCGCCAAGCAATTCAGTTAGTGAAAGCATGTATTTTGGTTACTTGGCAAGGCTGACTGTTGTAACAAATAAAGTGGAAAAAAACCCAAACCCCTTGTTTTAAACAGAACTTCTGGTCACCTTCTCAAATGAAAAAATACATCAGAGACCTGAAAACTGGCAACTTGCTACAAAGTTTCTAGCATGAGACTGAAATGCATATGGACAGTCAGGCAGCTTTACAAGGATGCCAGATTGGGATGGAGGAAAAAATGAACTCTCTTTTTTCCTAAACTAACATGTCTGGAAACTCATTTGTCTGGTTAGTTCCTCAAAAGATAACAAAATTCCTTAAGCACTTCAAAGTGGGGTTATTATAAACCATCCACTGTAGTGTGAACTCTGACTTGCTGTTCATTACTTTCTCCAGCCTAAGCCAAACTCCAAAATCTTTGGTCAAGCAATATCTACTGCTAAAATCTCAGCGTCACTGGAATTTCTGCATAGATAATGACCTCAAAAATCACATTTGAATTTATTTCTACAGATCACGTTAAGTGGCACAAACACAACTGAGACTTAATGTTTGGCAGTAACAGTTACAAATCTTGAGATACTTGAAAGTCCAGCTCAGAGTGCTGTGATTACATGGTCACAGCTGTCATGTTAAGAGTTCTGGCCCTCAACTGCTGAGAATAGCTGAAAAATACGAAAAAACCTAAAAGTTTAGAAAGTCATAAAATAGTTAATGACTAAAAAAAAAAAAAAACCAGTTCATTATTTTAGTCTTTAGAACTGCCAACATGTAGTAGTTTAAAAAAACACAACAAAATCAAAACATGCCTGTCTCTTTCCCCCATTTCAATCTCTACAACCTCCATCCTCACAACGTGCACTCATATTTCCTATAAACTATAAGCCCTGGTACCTGTTCTAAATATATTCACAAAATCCAGTTTACGTGCTACTGTAGAACCAAGTTGGAGAGGCAACCTCTTCAATAATATAGCAATATAAATGAATGCTAGTCCTTATGTATACTTGAAAGCATATTTGAAAGTTTAAAGAGAAATCTACATTTTCTATGGATAAAATTTACTAATGTAGACAAAACAAGGAAATGTTTAATAGGAAAAACGTATTCTACAGTGAAACAAAAAATAAACATACAAAAACATGCTCATTAGTGTGTAAGACAATAAGCATCAATGACACTGACAATTCAAGAGGGCAGTGCTTCTATATGAGGGCTTTTGTAACTACGCTTTAGTAATACACAACCAATTGAGTAAGAAGCACATTTAAACAGAGTCAAATTGAATTACACAGAAAGGATTTAAGAGAAGATCTCATTGGGGATTATAGATCAAAGTTAGTGAAGACAAGAGAAACTAAAAATCTACTTTATAAAAACCTGGTAACATCTTAAACTAGGAATGGCTTTTCTTTAACCTGTCTGCATGGAAGGCCATCATTACATTGATACAAATCGAATGCAATTCCCTTTAGTGGCAAAACCCACCAAAATTAAATATATTGGTGATAAACACAAAGTGGATCTAACTGAATGGCTGGGAAAATAACGTCATTCCAGGTTTTTAAGAGCTGCAAATCTAAGAGAAGAGTCTAGTGATCCACAGTGTGAGCAAATTTATTCCTGCATCTTCCCAATGAAAGAAGATCAGCAATGTGAGTGAAAGGGGCATTTAAAATAACCAATAGAATAATCTCAATATATCAAAACTTCTTGGTTATAAATACAGATTCAAGTGTCTTTCAGTAATTGCACACAATCACCAAGTGTTTTAAGTTGGAATTTTAACACTTTCTTACTATATTCTAAAAACCGATCAACAAAATATGGGAAGAAATCCCCATGATCTTTGGGATTTCTAAATTAACAAAATATATTATGTGTTACAGGTATGTTGATAATTTTTTTTTTTTTTTTTTTTTTTAATTAAGAATACTGGTTAACATTACTATTGGTTTTGCTCACACACCATTCTGTAATGCTTATGAGTAAATCCTACATCAAATTATGCACAAACTACTTGAAAGAAGAAGTGGTCCAAAATCCTTGAAAACCCAAACAGCACTTTAAACCTTCATTAATGCTTCCAGCAACAATCTTTGCGCTTTTCAGTCTATGAGGATCAAAAGCTGCAACAGAGTTCCTACAGTATAACCTAACCTCCAAAGTGATTACACGTGAGCTGTCCTTCATTTATCACATCGTTTAATTAACCACAATTCACATTTTTTGTTTCTGAAATAATTATAAGGCAATAAATCTGAGACAAATGTGAAAGGACTCCACATTTGTGGGAAATGCGGTAGTTACGTGAACTGGATGAGGGAGAGTTACAAGGCATATTTACATATTAACTCAGCATTTTTCTTTTCCCAGTAATGAGCACTTCTGTTTCTATCAGCATGTTTTATCATCATGTAATGAGAAGCATAAAAATTCCAGAGATTTCCAGACAAAATTTCTGTATGGGTTCCTTATTATATCTAAGGTCTGATGATGCTTTATGAACACTTTATATTAAGTCATTTTCATAGCTGTAGAGTATGTAGAGAACAGAAATAACAAAGCAGAACCTAAGAGAAGAAAGCACTGCCAATACATTATTTTTCTTGCTCTAGTCCCCTGACCACTACTTGTAAAACCCAATATAGCTTTAAAATAGTAAAAAAAAATATCTAAATTAATATAAAAATATGTGAGCAATCTTGTCAGTGTAACCAATGCTTACAAATATTGCGATGCCATGCTAAATACAACAAAGGTGGTTTTAGTCAGACTGCTTAATTATCAAGCTTACCGCTCCAGGCTTGCTCTGTCTGGCCAGGGAATATTGAAAGGTATTCTATAGTACATTGGGGCAGAGGACAGAACAAAAGAATTAAAAGAAAAAGTTCAAAGAAAAAAATCTAGATAAATTGCTTTATATTGGCAATGTTATCTTCTTCAGGAAGGATGCTCATAAATAAAAGCAATGTTTCATGGCAGTTAGCTACAAGGTCACAAAATATTTGTAAAAACTCTACTAAAAAATGCATTTTTCATGCTACGTATGGCTTACATACAAGCCTTACTTGAATTCTTTACACAACAAGAGCTACTACCAAGTGCCATTTAAGATCTTTTTTTGCCTCTAATTGTGAAATAATAACATGTAAAAACAATCTGGAGCTCTTGATTAGGTACAAGACTACTAAAGACTACTGTTTGTTTAGAACATATTTTAAATCCTGCTGTCAAACAAACAGTAGCTCTGTAAGATTTTAGAATACCAATGTCTTAGCAACATACAACTCCAAAGGCTGCACTTTAAACAACTCTAAAACAGACTATTCAATTAAAGGTTTAACAGAAGGAAGTAGTTTTTCTTTTATCTAGTTAAGATAACTATTTGGAATGACGACTTCCAACTTTGAAAGTGTCTTTTAACATGTTTGCAATATTCACATTCCCAGCTCTACTTGAAGATACAAAAAATGAACAAGAGGAGATTCTGTGTTTGAAAAGCAGCTTTATACTAGGACTTAAAAATGAAGATCTTAAAGTTAACCTCAATTCAACAACACGGGGGAGTAATATAAACCAAAATAGAACAAAACCAACCAAAAAACCCATCTAGAATTCTTCTCTCATTCATCCATTCCATTAGAGTCTGAATGGGGAAGAACTGAAATAAGTTCAATCATTCTTGACTTTTAGACTGCATATAGAACTGACTCATCATAAGTTGTCAAACTAACCATGCTGTGACAAATTCTAGATAAATATTTAAGAGAAAAGAAAAGGCTGCTCACACTGGCCTTGCAATATTAAGGCAGTACAGTAGCTCACTATGTTGTGATAAAATTGTGAGGAGGGCAGAGGTACAAAACGTAAAAGCCAAAACTGGAAGATAAGTTTTTTCCCCAATCAGCACAGTCTTCACATTTACAAAATAGCCACCTTAAAATGGCAAGTCATTCCTCACTGCTAATTCACAGTAAAATATAAATGACGCACCTGTCCACTGGAGTAGATGTATTTTCAATAAAACTAATAACTTTTTCTTTCACATTCACAGATTTAGTCTTCAAAGCAACTGTCATTTTATTCACCAGTGACTTTACTCCTTTTCCATCACTTAAACTATTAGGCGAATCACCCTGTAAAAGTAAGTCCTCTCAGGATTAATCATATAAAAATAATGTTATTTCACCTCTAGTTCCTTAAGAAAGGAAATAAACTACAAAATAGTAATTACTTTTTGGTACTCACTAGAAGATTAATTACAGCATTAAGTATTCTTTCAGACTTCTAACAAATGACAGCAGTGTTACGTGTCTGAGGTAAAGACGATTCAATAAAGCAAGCTTAACAAACCTTATTACTGAGCACTCTGCTATGAAAATCTAGAGAGAAAGGAATTCTATTAGTGCTAAATTGTATCCAAATTAAAAGCCAGGTTCTATGTACAACATATGAGCTGTAGAAAAGACATGATTTTGAGCTTTCCCATGAAACTGTATGCCAGTTTTATAGTAATCTAGTCCCAGAATGAAGAAGAGCCAGGAAAAGAATTGACCATTACATACATTCTGCTGGAGAAAAACTACAGTAATTTCTTCTCTACAAGCTCCTCCTCTCAAGAGGATAAAAATGTTTAGGTTGCCTCCAACTAGATAGTTAATATAGTTTGAAATTAAACACAAAACTGAAAACAATCATGACTTGCAGGAATGCATTTTACAGAACAGAATGAGGAATGTGAAGAAAAAGTTCAGTACATCTGGGGCTCCCATCCCACTGGGGATCCCATCACTTACATCAACAGAGGAGTTTATGCTACTTCTTGAGCCTGAGGTACTAGCAATCCAGTGGCCATATCCATTTTCTGGTCCTTCCACATTGATATCTGCTAAGTGCTGCTGGAGGGCTGTTAAAAGGCCATTAAAAAACATTCAGAACTACACTGGAATTAGTCTGTTGATGAAAATACTGTATATCCAAGACTAATCAATAACAATTTTTCCTCTACATGACTTAATAAAACAGATAAATTCAGATACCACTATAATAATCCCTGGCTTTTCTTTCAGTAGTACAAGGACATTAGGAAAATCTTTAACTTCACTGTTTTAGTAAAGAAAATAGTTAAAATATAGCAGCAGCTAAAAATAAATCACTGCTTTGGTCCTAAAGATAGTTGTTACGACACTGCATAGATTGACTAATAATGTCTCTGTACTCATACAGCAGCATCAGGCTTTCCACTGTTGTAGAACCTGACTGATTCCAGCAAACTGCAGAATTATGAACTGATCATTTAAGGAAACACAATAACAGTTAATAGTAATTATGAAGTAGCATCTTCACATGGATCTGCAATCTACAGAGGCTAAATATCAAGAATGATAAGCTAGAAGAAGGAGGGAATTCCCCCACTTCTTGTATTAATTTTTCACCATTCAGAGATGTGGGTAATACATAGCAGTTTACCACAAATGTGCAAATGCACAATGTTGACATAGACAAAACAAAAATGTGACAAATTAGACCAATTTGCTAGTAATTTAGCTGATTTCTAGCCAAAGCCTAATAAAAACATCAACAGCATTAAGATAACAAGTTTTCTCAAGTCAAAGAGCTTTATTAATAAGCTTACCCATAAATCCTCCTTTGGCAATGCTTACATACTCCTTATTTTTCTGCAACAGAAAAGACATTTTTGGTTGAAACAAAAATCTGTGGAATGAGTTTTGCAAGCATGGTAATGAAATATGGGTTAATTTCACAAAAACTGCAAACTTGAGTAATGTAAAAAATAAAGATTTTAAAGGGAAAATATTTTGCAATTTAGTATCAATGCATGTGCAGACGCACTTTATTTCAGCTATTAAAATCAACAGCAATTTAGTTGTACCTGTAAGAAGTGTGCTAGCACCATGTTCATATACATATCTTCTTCTTCCCTGCCACTTCCCATGAAGCAGAGATGTTCCCCACCAGCTATAGAGCCAGACTCAATAGACTGTTTTTGTGCTTCTAATAGGGATTTTACAGACTGTGCAAATTCTGAGGGGTTTTGAAGCATCTGTGGAACAGACAAACAAAAAGTATTGTTTGACACCAACAAACTGTAACACAACTTGTGAAAAGATATAAACTTTAAAAATGGTTATAATTTGTTAAGCACCAACAAGGCAACATCAGCACTGTACAAGACACAGACACATGACAGCCTGACCCAGATCTTGTGTTACATAAAGAATATTAACAATCATCCTGTTCTTCCTCACTCCACTTTGCTCTCCCCTGGAAAGAAATACAGCTAACATTTGTTAGTTTATTTTTGCAGGTATGAAATAACAGTGGGAAAAGTCTTTGCAACTTTCACGTTGCATTAAGTTGGCAGTACAGCATAGGGACTGATTTCCATATTTACATGTGCTTGAGCACAACACGTTCAAACTTTGCCGGTCTGAAACTCTTTCCAGGTGCCCGTAAGGTCCTCCTCTTGCTGTCTCCCCGCTAAGCTTTTTCTCATTTACTCATAAAGATTTGGAAACAAAAAGTTATCATCAGGAGTACAAGGAGATACCTGGGACTCTTAGTACTCTCAAAAGGTTAAGGCTGTGGCCTCCTGAAGGCCTATTATGCATGCAGAAACAATGAGCTGCTACGCTCAGAGATTGAGATACAAACTCTTTCTAAATAGAGCTGAAATTTTAACCTGCTCTTGTGCAGATGACATTCATTTAAATTAATAAAGAAATAATTGTCCCTTCTGATGTAACAAGACATCAGAAGGGACAATTGACCTCTAACTGGGTTGGCAGGCAGGCAGAAGAGGGGAGGAATTCTTGTTATACAGCCTTTACACTGGCTTAAATGACTAAGTACAAAGTAACAAGTACACACTCTAGCCATCACATACCACGGGGAAAGGTTTTTCCTAAATACTTTTTCATCTAGGTTAAAACCCAGAACACCATATCATAGAATCATTTAGGTTGGAAAAGACCCTTAGGATCAAGTCCAATTGTAAGCCTAACACTGCCAACTCTCCACCACTAAGTCACATCCCTAGGTGTCACATCTACAAGTCTTTTAAATACCTCCAGGGACAGTGACTCCCTCACCTCTCTAGGCAGCCTGTTCCACCGCTTGATAAACTTTTTGGTGAAGTGATTTTTCCTGATATCCAATATAAATCTCCCCTGGTGCAACCTAAGACTGTTTCCTCTTCTCCTATCACTTTGGAGAAGAGACGAACACCAACCTTTCTACAACCTCCTTTCAAGATGTTGTAGAAAGTGATAAGTTCTCCCCTCAGCCTCCTTTTCTCTCCTACATAATCATACTTGTGCAAATAGTACCAAATAATACATAATTCTAATTAGGGGGGTAAAGATAATAGATGCAGGACTGAGCTTCTTAACTGAGAAAGGTAAAAGAGCCTTTTATGGAGTATATACATAGAAATCATCCCATGCAGCATGCAATGTTGCTTGAAGTGAAATGGTAAAGGGTTAATCTAGAAGTGAAGAATACACTGTAAGCCAGCTGAAGCACAAGTGATTTGAGTGAAAAAGGACAGAGAAAAATATGATTGAATGTTCAGTCAGGAATTCATGATCAAATAGAAACTACAGCAAAATCTTTAATGAAGTAATTAGTCTGTAATACATCTCAGTCACAAGACTAATGCACTTCCTTTCTCATATTGTACTGCAAGAATTTTAAAGGAGCAAGCAAGTCCTTTTCAAGACATATGCTCGTTACAAGATGCTGTAATAAGACTGGCTGGGGAAAAAAAAAAAATCTACTTGTTAAAATTAATGACACCTTTCATTAAAAATTACGATGCTAAAAAGAGATTTCTCCTCCAAGCAATGTCTAGTCTTTAACCTGAATGGGTTTCCAGTTTTAAGCAATGAACAGGAAGTCTGGATTCCCAAATTTTAATGTAATTAAGGACTAAACTTCTCAGCAAAATGATGGTTCCACCAATCTCCATTAAAGAAGCTAACTTTTGAAACCTCACCACGTAGCTAGGCACTGCAGCCCACAGAACAGAGTTTAAACTAAGGATAATTTGTTTTTCAGACAAACATTTCTCTCTCCTTCTATTTAACTTAGGGTTCAGAAAAATCAGTAAAGAAACAAAAAGCATACGAACCAAATCTGAATCTAGATGAAATGCTGTTGATAAGTGCCCAGCATTGTATTGCTCTGCAGGACGACAATCCACTACAAAGAACCTTACTCCTTCCTGAAAGAGAAGTATTTCACCCGTTACAAAATTTTAAAATAGTGTAATTAGTTATGGGAAAGTACATAATTCAATTATACTTTAATATTAATTCCAATACTGCAGGAACCCCTCAAAGGGGCTATCAGAAAATCTTATTTCATTTGATTAATCTTAACTTCTACAGTTACTAGACCACAAACAGTATTCTAATAGTGACTTCCCATTAATACATCAGCTTGTGCATCAGAAAGGATCACCCAACTGCAATACACACAGTGTAATTATTTCACTTCTACTGAGAAGAAATACACTGTGTATAAGGGCATACAACAACAAGACATCAGAAGGGACAACTTTGAAGTCCCAATCCAACAGTCCGTTACTATTCAGCACAGCACGTAAGGATAGCTTTATATCCCACCAACTTAAAAAAAGATATAAACAGATGCTTAACTTTACTTGGACTAGGAGAAAAACAAATAGTATGTATCATGAAACTGGGGCCTGGAAATGGCTACAAAAAGCCAGTAGTCAATAAGAAACACTGTAATCTAGCTACACTATTATCCACATATTTGTCTTAAATAACGTAAGTGAAGTCCCTGCATCTAAGTATGTCTGTAATTAACTACTACAGAAATAGCTTGAAAACTTTTTGTTTGTTTGATTAAATAATTTGTTGACAAAAGACAGATATTTCATAATGATATTCTTCTCAAAGGTATGAGTAGTGGGTTTTAAGTTTTCCTCTACAACAGCTACATTTGGAAAGGAATTCAAATTAGTGAGATATTACTTTAAGTTCCCACTCTTCAGATTCAAATCTACTGTATCAAACTCCACTGTGCTGTAGCTCTAGTTGCTACAACACAAATGCATTGCAGTCAGCAGACCATTTACAAGGAAGACAACTTTTTCCTGAAATAGCAAGTATTTATCTGCGTTGTTAGCACTTAAACATATTTGTGATACACAAAGTAGTAAGTGATTCTTTTCCTTTTCTATAAAATTGAGGGGAGGAAAAAAACAACAACAAAAAAAAGAGTAATTTAGTATACTGACTCCTTGTTGCTGATTTGCTTGCAGAATCTCAGACACAGAAACTGCTAGGCAGAGTGCCTGACTCAAATCTGTGTCATCATCTTTGAGGCCCAGCAAGCTGCTGCCAAAAAGACTGTGGTTGTCCTAATAACGCAAGAGGAAAAAAAAAAATATATTAACTGAAGCCATTGTTTTTAGATGTGAAGGCACACATAGTAGAAAAACTATAGTAAAACTATAGTTTTATAGTAAAACTATATTCACCACACCACAAACATTAAGCCAAATACACATGCATCTTGTCCACAGAATCATCAAATTTTTGATCAACTAAAATTCTTTCTGAAAATTATGGCAAGGCCCGAACTTCCATTATAAACATGCTTATTTGCCACTCTGTACCAACATGATGAAATACCTCTGGGTGGGTTTTTTTTGTTTGGGTTTTTTTTTTTCCCCCTAAAAAAAAAAATCTCACATACCTGTCTACACACATCAGAGAAAGTACATACAAACCAAAGACAATGACTATCAATTACTTCTACTTAATGAATTCACTGAAGTCAGCTATCTTGAGGAAGGAAGAACTGCAGGTACAGTGCAGGGGACGATAGCTTTATCGCTAGTAAGGGACTTTTTCCTGTTTGCTGTTGCAAGTACAGCTAACATTGCTGTGTAGTCTACTACAACACAATTGTATCAGGATGGCATTTTTGTTTCATCAGTTTTGTAACAACTTTGTTTGCAAAAAAAAAGGCCATTGGTCATGAAGCGAGAGTATTGCAGGGAAGCTTCACTCTAACATGCTTCCCTTAATCTTCTTATCTTTCAAAGATCCTAACAGTAAATACCAGCAGAGCAACAAAATGAAAACATTGTTTAAAGAAACATCACAATATTCAAAGTTATTGTCAGTAGGAGCTTAAACAGTCACCAAAAAGAAGAGAATTTCAAAATTATTTTGTTATTACCTTCCTGAAAGAAGCTGGAGTTTTGCTACAGTAATATTGTGCCAAAGAGAAGAGATCTTCTATATCCTCTAAGTCAAGATTGGCTGGTGAAGTTTCTAAGAATTCTGAGATATAGAAACAATGTAAGTGCACCACTATTTCAGACGTAGAAAAGCAGCACTATACATCTTTTCACATCATAAAATAACTTACTAAAATAAGGCAAAACACAATTGAGTTTACTGATTAAATATTAATGTTGATTCACTCTCCAGGCAGAAAGAGAAGATACAGGAAATACTGCTTAGCCATAAGAAATCTCTGCTATTTGCTGGAAGTTCAAACCTTCTATGCAAATTATTTACCTCTATATAGTATTACAATCGAAAGCTAAAACTAAGTCAGCCGCCTTTCCTAAAGAGGGCTAACCAAGATAATCCTCTAAACCAGAGTATTCAATCAGTAGTACTATCATATGTCCAGAATGGTACAAGGGTGTAGTTCTACAATATATGGCAAAGATGCAAAATTCCAAACATCCTCATTTTTACTAGATTATTAATTATATTGTATTATGGCATGTTAAAAAATACAAAGGCAGGTGAAATAGGTGCACAAGAAATATACACTTCCAGAAAGACAGAAGAGGGCAAGAGAAGAACAATGAATTAGGCTCAAATCAAGTTATCTTTGTATTATCATACAAAGATAATAATCTGGGAAATGCAACGAGCGCAGTAGATTTAAAGAAGGATTTGAAAGCTGCTGGTTTGGGCTTAGAAATATGATGAATATTTCAGGTATTCCAAACTGAAGTATAATACTAGGTGTGGGATTGCTAAAAGGAAACACAAGAAAACATGTTAAGGACAGGGCAAATGTGATACAGCAAAAGAACAGTAAGAAAGGAATTTGTGGGTGAGGGGATTAATTGAGAAAACCATAAATATAATAATCAACGGGGATTACACTATATGGTAAATATTTCACTAGCAGCTATATAAAAGAAGTACTTACTTATCATTTCTTCTTTATTTGATTCTTGTGCTAAGATAATGTCTCTGAAAACAGTAAAGTCACAGGCATAAATTAAGTCAGTAAAACCAAAATGAAACAGAAGTGGATTAAAGCTGTGTCAGCAAGCTTTAAGGAGTGTCTCAAATAATTAACCATACACTTACTTTGCATTGACAAGGATGACTAACATTAAGAAATAAATAAAGAATGGATCTGCTTGTTGTAGATATCCGTCCCATATTGCCTGAGTGACTTCAGCTGAGCAGTAATAAGAGAAGAGGCTTCCAAGCTAAAAATTTGGAAAATAGTGTGAGAAAAATCTCATCAGGATCACATTTTTAACAGAGATAAGATATCTAAAAGAAAATAACAACAAAATTATGTTAAAACTTGCATTTGTACCATGTACTGAAGTATGGTTCTACCTTCAAAAACAATGTTTGTGAAAACAGTGCAGTAATGCTACATGTTATCTGTGAATAAATATGCCTAGTATGAAGGCAAACTCGTTGTCAGCTTTGCAGGCTCAACCAGAGATAACACAATCAGGCTAGAATACCCTTTAACTCATAGCCACTGCTAAATACCAATTATACCAACAAAACAATCATAAGAGAATAAATTTCTCAATTAGCCTAGCTAATAGGACTTTGAAAGGATCCTATAAACAATATTCTTTTTATTTTTCACAGCAGAACCAAGTTAATTGAACATGGTTGCATATTAGTTCAACATCATCACTTACTGAACGTTACATTATGATGCTTTATGACCGAATAATTAAACATTTGCAAGCAACAGAAAATTTTCATTACTGTTTAACAAACTGTTTGCCTGTTCCCATGTTTCCATTTAAAAATACACCCTTTCTGATATGCAAAGTTAAAAGTGGATAAAAGAAAATGTATGAACTTCTCTTCATATATGCCACATAATATTTGCAACCACACCTTAACTTAAACGTATACCACCTGGCTTCACTGGTGTCTTACTGAACTTCCTGAAGCATAAAAATTCTGAAAGCATGCAGCTTTCAAAAGCTCAGTATCTGTTTTTAAACACTATCATATTTCAACACTTCCTAGTATACTTTCATAACAAAAGGTAAGATTATCTATCCAATTCTGAGTCAAACAGAACTGAAAATAAAATGTCCCTGAACAACGAAGCAATGACAAGTGTCTGAATGTTGCTTATGTATTTCTGTACATTAGAAACACCTTTATATAGACTAAGTTTTTTGACAGATAAAACAAGGAATTTTAATGAAATCTCATAATATAAAACGAGGCCTAAGATTTTTTCCTAAGATTGTCCACCAAAAAGCATGATATTGAGGACTGGCAGCTACACTAGTCCATTTCCCTATCTCCTTTCAAAGGTAACATTTTTTTTTTTCTAATTAATCTCTAAACTTTTAACAAACAACTTCAAAGAAGTTCGTATTTACTAAGGAAAATTACGTTTTTAAAAAAACGGAGATTCAGTAAAAAAAAAAAAAAAAAAAAAAAAAAAAAGACATGATTCCTCTTTTGAAGGCTGATGACTGGCAAAATGCAGATTTTGAGAACATGGAAAATTGGTAGCAGCTTGAAAAAAAAAAAATCACCACCTTGAAAAAAAAACAAAAAAACAACAAACCAACAAAACCACCAACTACAGACCTTGCAGTTTAATGATTCTTTTCAGTCTTACTTCTTTAGCTGAAAGTAATGGAGTTACTACAATTTTTACGAAGCCAACAGGTATGAAAGAAGAGCCTAGAAGAATTCATCGCTCATGAAGTCTTCTTTATTAATTTATAGACTTTGCGTCTGCAAACACTGTATCACGATTTTGCATAACATACACTAAATAGCATTGAAACATGCGAATTTAGCTGCTTCATGTTGTCATCTTGCTACACAAACTTAACAAAAAATTATTGAGTTAAGTGTCTTTATAACTATTCCCCACTTGAGGCAGTTTTGAATTTGAGAAGGAAACGGACAGTTCTTGAAGAGCTGTGAAATACATATGCCTGAATTTTAAGAGGCATAGCACTGTGTGAGGCAAACACATCTGTTAGCAAATAGGTTTTTAAAGCAACTAGTAATTTCACTTTAAAAGACCATTTAGGCTGATGTTTATCCATATCTACAACCATACAGCTGCCCGCTATAAAAACTAACATCATGGCTTCTTACTTTTTGAGTATGTCAGTTGCTCTCATTCTTACTTGTTCCAAGTAGTTTGTAACATCAGTGGCTCAGTTAACACCCAGTATAATAGAAATGTGATGTTAACAAGATTTCACATCTTACGTTCAACAACTGAAGACAAAAAGCTCACACTATATCAAAACACGCAATCTATTTCAGTATATGCAGTTCTAATCACTTGTAGTACTCTTCCATAAACTGGCAACATGTACTTAAATCTTATCAGTAATTTATTTTTCATTATGTTTCCCTACTTTCACTTTATTACCCAGTTGAGTGCATATGAGTCTGGAGTCATCTTCTTAGTGTCAAGAAAAGAGCAGAGTTCAGGCTCATGGTACTGAAGAAGCAGTCTAAATAGATGAAATGGTCTTCCCTTCATAAAACAATCCCTAAAAAGTAGTAGTAAAAACAATCATAAACCCCTCCATAATATTCCACTTGTCAGACTTACAGTAGCAATTAATTATTACTCATGAGCACGTAATTTCATTTATTGTTCTTTTATTTCACAGAGACTGATCATGAAGTCAACTTGCCTCAAGAGTTAAAAACAAAACAACAAAAACCCTACAAAACACTGAACCCCCCACTATATTAATATGCAGGAGAAAGAACAAAATACTGTCAATACTTGACAGAGTATATAATACAGAAGCATTTAAAGCATTTAAATATCAAAACAAGGCTGACGTGGTATCAATGCTCTTATCTAAAGCCAGAATTTTAAAATATAAATAATTCTAATATGGCAGCCAAAGGAAATTTAAAAGATGCTTATTTCACACATGAACAACAATGAAATGTCAATTTATCAAGAAGGAAATAAAAGAGTATTTAAAATAAAGAAATAGTTCTTTAAAGATATTAG
This sequence comes from Tetrax tetrax, assembly GCA_009806455.1. Classification (NCBI taxonomy): domain Eukaryota; kingdom Metazoa; phylum Chordata; class Aves; order Otidiformes; family Otididae; genus Tetrax; species Tetrax tetrax. The sequence continues at coordinate 107,238 of WHYT01014937.1, read as the reverse complement.
GAACAAATCTCAAGTGCTTAAAAACTTAAGAAAAAAAAAGAAAAAGGTATTCACAGGATACTTTATACCAAAATCCTTGAGAGTAACAGTGTTTCCAAGAAAAAAAATAGCAATACCTCCCTCATCCAAAATAGTCTAACATGTTTCCCCCCTCCTCATCATTCTTCCTTTGGCTTGCTAGAGACGCTCTTTCAAAAAAAACAAATTCAAGATATAGTATGGTCCAACAGATTATACTGTATATTTCCCTCACCTGTTGTCAGTAATTTGTTGGAATATATTCCCAATAGATATTTTATGTCAGTTACAAAATGTGAATTAAAAAGTGTATGATATAAAAAATAGCAAAAAATTAAAACTGAAGCTTTTATCAAATAGTAGTGATGATTCAGCAGTCAAACATCAAATCAAGACTAAATTAACCTCAGCGGAGATTTCCAAGTCCACTGTAAATTGCCTTTCTATGCCCTTCTTTCTCCTATGGCGGGGTGGGAGAGGGGAAGAGAAAATACTGCCTAGCTTCTTACAAAAACCTCTCAAATAACAGAAACTCTGAAAGCCTTCTGTGGCTGAAAGTACAAGAGTTACGTGTCTGTAATGCCACTATGCCAAAATAGTTCACAGAGCCCAACAGTATTTTAAATCAGCAATGGACACAAGCTGAGTCAAGCGAGAGGACTGATAAATGTTTCCTGCCACAACACCAAACGTGCACTTTTCATACTGTGGGCACACATCCAGCAGCTGGGCGGGAATCTCCTCTCCAGGCAATCAGACTAAGATCTCTAATTACAGACTATCCCTGTATTATTTTCCAGAGTCTTAATAAGAATATCCTGTAGCCTTGCTGGAGTGTCATAGTGCTACTCCAACATAAATAAAAAATTATTTTAGTGAGACCACCTACACAACAGCACAAACAGCTCCAATTTAATATTTTTTATTTAAAAAAATAAAATCTAACAACTTAAAAAATAATTTCAGTCTCAATTCAGTAGAATACAGGGAAAATATCAACTACTTCTAAAGAGATTTTGAGACTTAATTAGGGCTTTTGAAGTACTTTGAAGTGAAAGAGGTAGAAGCATTTTAGATATCAAAAATGCTAGGAAAAGGAAAAAATGCTTTCACATAATGTATGCAAGTTAATAGTTCCTGAACAAATATTTTTGACATTGCATGAACTTACAGTTGTTATTTAAAAGGCACATTGAGTGTACATCAGTCACTTGCTAACTCTTTACATCTTAAACCAACTCCTGTGTTTCAAACCAACAGGTATTGAAAGACAGTTCAATTTATGATCGTATGAAAGAATCTGACAACTTTGCTACAAACAGTGCTACTGTAGCCAAAACTAACACACACATCCTTTCAGAAAATATTTTTAGTGCCAGTAAAAATAGTACACATGGAAAAGAAAGAGTTTTACCTTGGAATGAATTTATTCATGATAGCATAAAAGCAGTTGTACAAATCACTGCGTGGTAAATGAAGGTGCACTAGAGGTCTGAGTAGATGTATCCAGCCAAGGCAAGAACTGTATTCAACATTGCGTGATTTACAATAAAAAGTAATAACACACTCAATATCCAGAAGTAATACTGACTTCTCCTCTTCTGGCACTGACAACTGGTCTGAAACAGGCACAGTGATATAAAGCATATTAACGGCTTTTTAAAGAAGTGGAATGAGATTGTTTCACAGCACAATTGCACCAATAGTGACTACTCGGGGGACAAAAAAAAAAAAAAAAAAAAAAAAAAAAAAGCAACAGACAACAAAAAACTAGCACCTTGGATTAAATGCTAACAGAAAAGGCACCTAAAAGCATCAAAATACAAGTGGATTTTATAGCCCCAGTAGGATAAGGCATTTAAATACTATTTAAATATCACAACATCAGGATTAAAGAAGTTTGGGGTTTCCAGGATCTGTATGAAACAGAGGTAGATTCTTTTAGTACACAGAATGCCCCTCTTCTATTCCTATTAAATGTGCTCAGCACATAACTTATGCTCAACTCTACAACAAATTAATTTGAATTTTAACACAGATCAATCCACAAGGCATACCTCCAATTCCTCAAAAGCCCACTTTCACGCAAATTTATGAAAATCAGTACTTTGAAACCAGCCAGGCTTACAGATTTAAATTTTAGTATTAACATATGAATCACATTTTTAATGTCTACTTCAAAGTAATTTTCATAACAATGGTTCAAATTTGGGGTTGTTAGGGTAACTATAAAAAGAGAAATTATTTGATTACTTACAACTACACCTGGCTTTTAAATTGGATTTGCTACTGTTGCTAATCAGAAGCTACACTAACCATGAAAACACAGGATTTTATATAATGTAGTACATTGTTTCAAATTATTACAAATATTGTAAGGTACTGAAAAGTAAAGATGTTCCCTACTTGATGACAAACTCTGAATCTATAATTTATTTTGTTGCATTTGGATGAAAATTGGCACAAAAATTTGGTACAAAACCAGTTCTGTAAGGTAGCAAGCTAAACACTTCTTAAATACTGTAATTATTGAGTTTGATACATACACAAAGCTAAGGTTTTCATTAGTTCCAAAGCACCTTTCTGCATAGATTCTTACTTAAAAGGCTAACAACACTTCAGAAAAAATACTGGCATCCACCTCACTTGAGGTGATGAGTCTAAGACATACTGAAATATGTTAACACCATACTCCAAAGTATGACTTTCCCCATGTGATGAAATAACTACTTAGCTTACTTACGGTTAAATACACTGGTATTTATTACACAGATTGTAGTGAGACCAGGCTTTTGAGTAAGTTCATACAATTTTCAGTCTAATATTAAACACCTCTTTAGGTTTTTTAATGGAAAATATACTATTAAATCCACCTATGAATTATATATTTCAGAAAAAAAATCTGTCTTAATCCACTTAGATTAGGTCAATTTCACTACAACTAAACTGACTTACAGTAAAAGAAGGAATAACCACATTACCTCTCAGATGGGGGGAAAAAATGCCTAAGTACTAAATTAATGTAGTGGCATTAAATTTCTAGCAAACATTTTCCCCTCTCAATTACAAGAAGCCTATGAGTCTCATTACTGTTAATGAAAGTTTTTGTTACTGAAGTCTTTAATAGTTTCCTAAAGCCAGTCAATATTTGGCACTGCCTTTCCTCTACCTCTCAAGAAAATAAAACAGTACATGGCTCAAATGCCATCTGAAGATTTACTTTAAATTTGAAGACTACTCGTTTTGCTAAAACATTGAAATAAAGACATCCAATCCAAAATTGAAATCTCTATATAATCTTCATTCTGAACTAACTTCACATTTATTACTTTAATCAGTTTCATATTGCTACATATTACAAAATATTTTCAATAAAGATAAAAGGAGAACTAATAGATATTAAAGTGCTTAATTTGTGTATGTTGTGAATAATAATTGTGACATTTTGCCATCTTCCAGAAAAGACACTGTGATTAAACAGCACAGCAGATTCCACCCTCCCCTCCCCTTTCCTTTACAGGACAGAGAGGGAACAAAAACAAGACCTACTAGATTCTAGAGCTAGAAAACGTGTAACTGCATTTTTAAAGTAGCAGGTATGTGTGTATGAATGTACGCATGCAATAACTCCGTTCTCTGCCTTAACTTTCGACTGTGCAAGAACAAATTAAAGCATGCCAGGTAATAAAACAGAAGGTTCTCTTATTCGTGCCATGAGAAAAAAAGTATCCTAATTTATGAGTCAGCATTGACTCCATCACCTGATCATTGATACCAATGCTGTTGCATGGTGTCAGGCATTTGGCTGTTCTTGTGATGAGCTTCCAACCAGATCTTGTGGCAGCTCCTTACAGACATACTGGAATACTATTTCCAATGTCCTGGCAGCATTTTGCTTTCCTTAAAGGTTATACGCATTTTGGTGCTATGCCAGCTTTTCAGATTAAGTAACAGTCATGAGAGAATTAGAAAATTGAATGACACTATAGAAAGAGTGTCTGGTTTAAAAAATGGATTTGGAAAAAAAAGAAAAAACTTTTTCAACTCCTAGAGTTTTCTTCCCATTCAGCTCTGACCATGCAAACTATCCCCTACAAGCTAATTAAACTTATTAAGTTTAATACTTTAAACTTCCACGTCATCACCCACATCAGAGCGCAGATAAGATACTACTGTTTTCTTACAAGTTCTAATTTTTTCTGCCCTCCCATCTTCCTCCTCAAAGCTTCCTTCAAAATGTAAACATCGTTCAGGTTAATGAATTCAAATAACAAAGTCCTAAGACAAATGAGAGCATAGAAGTTTTCACATCGGTGATCTAAACGTAACTGAACTTACCAATTAGCTCTTGGCAATCCTTATGAATTATAGTCTGTTCTGGTAGGTCTAAAGAGCCATCCCAGGATGCTAGGCTGTCCCCCTTTCCTACAACATTAAGTGCAATCTGAAAACAAAAAGAGAAAACCCTCTAAACATTTTAGGATCCTTTTGTAGTTATCTGATCATTGAACTCAAAGAGGAATATCCTAAAACTGAACCAACATACATGCATATTAAAATCCCAGTACTACATCTCTACCATATAGATGCCTAGTAATTAAATCATTTACATCAAATCAAACACAACTTTACCTGCTTCTTGATTTAAGCTCTTATTTACCTTCCAGACTTTGGCCCTCAGATCAGCAGGCAATTGCCTTCCTTGAATTATGTTTCTCACAGTTTCAAGATCACAGCCTCCTTCTTCTAGAGCATCTGCAAGATCTTTTTCCCTGTAATAATGATATGTCATATATTTATGAAAAGTGAATTACACAATATTCTTCAACATTTATCTGTTAAATAGACATAGATCCGAGGCTACTATCAGGCAAAATGCACACACATGTAAACATACATTGTAAGACAATTTGCCAATTACTGAAAATAAATATTTGCAAAATGTTATTTATTCCTTTATTTTTAAGGCTGCTTGTTCAACTTCTAATTCTATTCAAGTTGCATATGAGAAGAAAAAGTTCAGAGCGTTTTTTGTTTGCTTTCATGAAGTGGCAATCTTGCAAAATGTATCATAAAAATGCAAATCTAGTTGTCGTTTAAAACAGATACACAGCAAATTTTCACATACACACACGCACAATGCATTCAAAGCAAATACCTAAATTAGATTGTAGAGTTCTTTCAAATAAAATTCTACATGACCTAGAAAACAGAAAACTTATTTCAAAGGTTTAGAACAATCAGCTTTTAACCCCATCTTTCCCTGACTTGGGAAAGGACCTTTCAGTCAAACTCAGGTTACTTAACTGTATAGTTCTAGTACTGTAAGTGCAGATGTGTGCACAAGACCGATTTAAAACATACAAAAATGTTAATCATAGTGTAGAAAGTAGAAAAATACACAAATTGATAAGATAGTCAAAGAGTAATGATACTTTAAATTGCCATAGTAAGACAACAAAAGTTCAGAAGTACTATAGGTAAGAAGGTACGCATCCAGAAATCATTACTTGACAATCCCTCTGATAACTTCTACAGACCGCTTCAATGGTTCCATGCTGTCAACAATGAGAGAATCACATCTGGTAATTCTAGAATTTCAATATTACCTAGCACAGCAGCAGCAAAATACCAGTTTCAATGGGAAAAAAAAAAAAAAAAAAAAAAAAAAAAAAAAAAAAAAAAAAAAAAAAAAAAAAAAAAAAAAAAAAAAAAAAAGAGTGACACATCGGTTCTGCAGGCAAAACTTCTCCCTTACGGCATCCTCTTAACCGTTCTCTACTAGCTCTGACACAAGCCTTAAGAAAGGCTTCGTTTCATATACCCGCAGAGTTAAACACACAGCGTGGAGGTTTATAGCCAGAGCAAAACACAGAATGTGATTCAGGACAGACAGTCAAGTATGAAGATGCATTCTTTGTGAACAACACTTCTATTTATACATGTGTAATAACAGATGTCGAAGTGTTATCAGTACAATTCTCAATTGATCGGCACGTTATACACTATGTAGTTAATTCCAAGCACCCATGGAAAAAAAAAAAAAAAAAAAAAGTCAGAGTCAGCTGTTGAGCTCTGTCAGCTTCTTTTATTTGCATATATCCACAACTAACTCCTCCACATAAAGCTTATTGTTTGGTCTTCTGAAAGCTTAACAAACAAATTTCTGGTTTTCTAAATGTCACCCTTTTTGATAAGCAGATTAAAACCTCAGTCCTCTAAGAATGTGTGCATACACATAACAATAAGCAATGAGCTAGCCTTACTTAAGATTTCTCAAAAATATTTACAAGTTTGCAGAGTACGCATTTTTCTTCCAATGTATCAGCCAGTTTCTTCACCAGTACTTTTTAGTAGCACTTTAAATCATATTTCAAATACATACTGAGGCACAACTACTAATCTGTTTTCTTCAAGTAATTTTGCAACTTTGGGTGAAAGAAAGTTTACAAAGAGACTGATTTCCCTTGTTTTCTTACACTTGAAGTATTAAAAAACAAATTCCAAAGCTCACTTACGATAAGAGTTACAGGCTGCATCCCTTTCCTAAGACAGAAATGGAGGTGGAAAATATAGACAAGCACAATTGCACATTCGTCACCTATCCTGTTGTCTGATTGTGTACATAACAGTCAACACTTGAAAAATTAAATCACCAAATCAGTCCACCCTAAATAAAAATCAAATATTTCCAGGACATTTAGACAAAGAGACCTAGCACTCAGCAGAACTGCAGGAACTCTGGAATGATCTAACTTCAACAGAAGCCAACAAACATCAGCTGAAGAGAGGCTGATGCTCTTAGATACACTGCAGGGTTCTGTGCACACTACATATGACAAACAGATTAGAGAGCAACAGCTATGGCTTGAATTATAGCACACAAAATACGATCAGTTGCTACAAATATTATCCACATATTAAATATGCACATGGAAATGAACGCAATAGCTGCATACATGTTGTATTTCAGGTTAAAAGGTCTCAAATTACAATACTTAAATATGGTTTCTATGTCTTCCAAAGAAAGTTATTTGGGGAAAAAATGTAATTTAATATACACGAAACAACACTTAAAAACACATTTACACAAATTACAAAAACACACCTGGCAAAGAATGTTCCACAGACTCACGAGTGCTAATCCTACTGGTTACTCATACTTAATATTCACAGCTTAAAAAGCTGTGCATGGGTTAACCTCAACTTCAAGTTTTCTGCAAATGTGTGCTTCCTCTGTTTGCTTGATAATATATTACTACTTGTAAAATCTTCTTCATAAGTACTGTCATTCACACTTTGTACACTGTGAAGATGACAGGCAAATCATAACTTTACTACTTCACTTTAAAAAGTAAGAACCTGATACACTCATCTCCCACATGATGATATGTGATGCATTACCACACTGAGTTAAATGAAGTAACAGCGGTGGGTCGGGGGGAATTGCATTATTCTATTTATGATTTAATTAGCTACTCTTCTCCTCCATCAACTCCCAAGACTGTTCACAGGCTAGAAGTGAGGACTTCTCAAAGATTAAGAAAAAATATTTTCTAATAGATATTCTATTCATGCTAACTTGCAAAGTACCATGAAAGTGATTTTGATACTTTAACACATGTCCACTGACTGTATTTTTCCTTATTTCAGTCTGCGCTATAAATGTTCTAGCAAACTGCTAGCAATCTGAGTTCTTGGCTTTCACGAGTGAAGATCAGCTAGGAAGTTTTCCGTTCGTACAAACAACTATTACACTTACTTTGGAAATAATGCAGCATACTCAAACTCCTCCAGACCTGAAGATCCTTCTTTCTGCTCTACCATGGCTCCACTGCCTAATTCTAGACATTATTTTAAATTTTGGTTAGATGTGTACTATTCCAGACTACACCCAAGTCATTGCCTGAAAGGTTAATTCCCAGAAGACACACTTTTCTACATGTCATAATGCACAATACTGCTATTAGTGTACCTGCAGTAAATTTCCATACCTACAGAATGATCTCTGAAATTCATGCCAGTCCAGTGACGTATTATAATCAATAGGTAATTACCTTGACAGATATTCAACATGGCTTTTTTTTTTTTTTTTTTTTTTTT
>WHYT01014937.1:80643-94258 GCA_009806455.1 Tetrax tetrax | reverse complement strand
TTAGGCAAAAAAAAAAAAAAAAATTGTAAAACGTTCCCGAAGCCCCACTTTCCCGCGGGACGCCCAGAAGCCCCCCCCCCCCGCGCGGTGCCAGTACGCAGGCGCGGCCCCGGGGGGGCGGTGCCAGGCCACGGCCACGCGCCCGCGCCGCGCCCCGCCCAGCCTTCCGCGCGTGGCGGCAGCCGGAGCAGAAGCAGCAGCGGGAGCGGGAGGAGCAGGGGCAGGAGCGGTGTCATGGGGGATACGCTGGAGGAGCCGTGGTGGGAGACTCCGTCCGGGGCAGGCAGCGGTCCAGGTACTCGTCCCCTGGAGCTTGCTCCTCACGCTGGGCTTGAGTCAGGCTTCCTGAGCGTCACCCCCAACCCCCACCCCGCTCCGCCTCTCCTTCTTCCTTTTCAGTTTTTCATTCGCTCCTCTCCCCCCTTCCCACCCTTCCCCGTTTTTAATTTACTTCTCCTGGTTTTTCTCTCTCACTCATTTTTTTCTTCCCGTGCCTGCTTTCCCCCGCTTGCTGCCGGCGGCCGTTTTGCTCGTAAACAAAATCTCCGCAGCCAGGTGAGGTCCGGTCTCTGCCCCTTCAGACCCGGCATGGTTACAGGATGGAGCGGCAAAAGAAAATACCAGTGTTTAAGCGACAGCAGGAAGCCGGTTAAGAAAAAGACATTTAAACGAGTTTAAAACGCGGTCTGGAAGGCCTTGGAAACAGTAAATCCATAATGTCTGTGGTGCTTGAAACGCATCACCCATGTGCTCACTGGGGTGTCTCACATCACCCCCACCATGTGTTATTGGAAGAGGGGCAGGAGTTAGAACAGTTTTTCTCCAGCTGTTGCTCTTTGCAGTATGGTGCTATGGCTGGTTTGTCTCTTTTCCTGATGATTATATCTGGCTCCTCTACTTGGCTTTCATCAATGTGTCTTAAAGCGCTTTACAGCCTGCGGTTGCATCTGTAATGTTGAGGTTTGTGGAAATCTAGGTAGATCTAGGCAGCTGAAATGACTTTAAGACTTTATAGTGCCCTATTTTTATTTATTAATTTATTTAATTTATTTTTTAAAAATATATCATATTGATAAGAGTTGGGAGTTACGGGGAGTTACCTGCACCTCTGGGAAGACTCCATATCTTGCAGTGACTTGACAATGGTTGCTTACTTCCTGTGAAAAGGTACTTGGAGAATAGTTTGAGAGGGAGCAATATAAAAATTGTATGTATGTAATAAAGAGGGGTCACAAGCCCTAATAAGGCTCCTGAGCTTTCTATTTTTATTTTTAGTCTCGTGTAGGTTCCCTCAGCAGTTCCAGTTCCCATGATAAGTGCTCTTCATTAGGAATTTTTCATTCAGGAGTCCTAAATATCTTAAGAGCTTACTTGCACATTCTGCCAACCATGGGTTTCCTTTGGGGTGGATAGTAACTTGATTTTTATAATGTTGGCAGCTTTCCTTTAGAAACTGGATACAAAGCAGGAGCTGGATGATAAACTTTTGACATGATGGGTAAACCATCTGACTTTGAGATGAGACTGTGAACCGCAGCTCTTCCAGTTACATAAAACTCCTTGGGATATTTGCGATTGCCTTGCTGAGCTACTAAAATAATTTAGGTGGAAAGGAACCCCTGGAGGTGTCTAATTGAGCCCTGTGCTAAATGCAGTATATGCACTTTACTCCAAGAACATTGTTTGTATGTGTTACAAGTAATGATTACAGGTGAGTGTTGTGCAAACCCTGTACTCTCCTGTCCATGTCCCACACTTCTAAACTTGTTGGCAGGTTCTTTATGGAGGCTACTGTTGTATTAATTTGATACAACCCATCAATAAAATAAGAAGAACATCTGTTACTTTTATTTTGTGTAGCTATTTTTCATGTACAACAGATGTAAAATCAAAGATTAATTTGCACTGCATCTTATGGATACTGTAAAATGCTTTAGAATCAGTTGGCAAGAAATAGGAAATCAAGGTTTACAACGTAAGCAGCAATACAAGAAAATAATTTCCCACTAGCGAGCGCTTCTGACAGACCTAGTCAAGTTTATTTCTGTGAAACATCGAGTTTCATTAAAAAAAAGGTTTAGTGTCCAACTTCATTTACTGACCTATTTCAAAAAAGCATCTCTGCCACAACTGTAAATGCAAAGCAGAATTCAAAATGTACTTTTAAAATAGTGAACTCTTCCCAAGTCCTTTAAGACTAGCCCTAGAGTAAGTCCTAACCAATGGAACATTCTTCCTAATAACTCAGCCCTCAAAAGTATCTTAGATTTTAGCAACTTGTAGTTAGAAGAGGCTACTTTTAAGATGAAGTGTATATAAGATGATCAGACTCACTTAAAGGGTCTGAAAATGCAAAATGTATATCCTAGTGTATCGATATATCAGTAATTCTTAATTGGCTTTTGGCTGCATCATTGGAAATAATTATTTTAGACTCCATATTAAAGACTGAAGATAGTTACTCTCAGTTTGAGGTATGAATGTTACCCTGCTGCTGCGAGTATTTTATAGATGGTAAAAAAATAATAATAATTAAAAATAAGCCAACAACAACAAAAAAAATAACTGAAGGGATTAGCCATCTATTTACCTTGTCACATGACACAAACTAAAGAATCTTGCCCAATAACTTCTTCAGCAAACCTTTGACTTTGAGAGAGGATTATTGTCTACTTATCAGTGTTGTTTGGTGTTGCACATGTCCCGAGTCATTTAACTGCAGGGTATCCTTTCCTCCCCTTTTCCAGTTCGTGTCACAGCTGTGTCCAGTCTTGAATATGATTTTTGTGTGGCATTTAGAACTTATAAGGGAGAGGATAAGGAATACTAAGGAGTTTGTTTAATATTGGTGAAAGACACCAACTTTTTCCTCTTCTCTCCATGAACAGAAAGAACGCTTCTCACAGCACTGTAAATGTCCGTATCTTGCCTGTAGCCAGCATGCCACATCTCCTGAGCAGTGTGAGAGAGAGGGATAGACTTCTATTTTTCAGAAATTCTTCCAGTTTCATCCTTTTATGTTACCACTCCTTGTCTTTCATTCTCCATGCTTTCTTTGTCTCCCTTAATCCCGTAAGAGTGCAGTATCCCTGTTTGTCACTTTGTTTAGATCCTTAAGTAAGAGCCTGTACGGGCCATGTACCTCATAGGCAGAAATGAATCCTGTCATCCCAAGGCAGGGAAACTCTTCTTTGTTGGAAGTACAAAGAGGTGAGAAGTATAATATGGTACCATGGATGATGATTTGGCAGTACTTGTATGCTCTAGAGCAAAGGATGCTATTGCAGGAGTTAATTTCTTTTGCCAGAGGTTCTTTTTTCTTTCTATAAACTGGCAATAGAGCGTGCCAGATAGCATAAATTTGTAATATGTGATTTGCAACTCCCAAAAAGCAGACTGTTCATTGTAGCACATTCAGTGGGAGTTTTGTTGCTTGATCAGATCTGGGATCTGTTGGCAGACCTATCTACGGAGAGGCTTGTATTTTATTTTTTTCCTTTGGCTCATCCATGAGTTGCTGTCCCTTCTGATGAAATTTCTTGTACTGAAGATGTCTCTGATAAGCATGCCAAGTTAGCAGCTGCTTTTTGAAATTTGTGTTGTGTTTCTTTGTATTTATGTATACTCCTTCTTCCAAGTTGCAGAACGTGAAATGGGGTGCTCCTGTGAACTTTATTTGGATCTGAGCACACGTAGTATGGAGTGTTGGAACTTTATAGTTACGTGCAGATTTACCGAGTGAAATTTGAAGCCTTTTCTTTTTAATATGAAAGAGTCATCCTTTAATTTCTGTGTTTTGCTACAAGTGTGTCTTGTAGGACACCACCTGGAAATTATTTTTCAGTAGACTGATCTTTTTAAACTTTTCCCTTTTTTAAGTACTCCTAGAGAACTTTCTTGTGGAACTGTTGAGGGAGGAATAGGTTTCTGTTGTGCGTTTGCAAAAATAGTCACGTAGCAGTGCTAATATGTTGTAGTGTCTCAGTGGTTAAGTTAAACTTTCAGCTGTAAAATAAAAGGGAAAAAATCGGGTAACTGAATGCATCAAAATCTCTCCTTGCTTCGCAAAACGATCATGATTCTGGCTAGGGCACTGTGATCACTGCCAGCTTTTGCTTTATTTAGGAATTAGGATTTGGCCGTTCTTAAAGAAAGACCTATGTGAAAGGAGTTTTCCCACAAATTATCAGTTGAGCCATTTAGACTGTTGGAATGCACTCTGTTAGGGGAAGAAGAATGATGGAGACATTAATACCAGGGAAAGAAATTAATTTTTATATTTTAACACAGTAACTCATGTTAGTCAGTATTACAGGATTCCTCTTGGGGGTTCCTTGCAGTACCTTGTTAGCTTGTTAGTTTTAACTTTTTAAAGTGAAACAGTAAGAAATTGTCTTGTCAGAGCAACAATTGCTATTTTTCATAAAACTGAAAACAATGAACCTGGAGTCTTTTCTAATTTTTTTTGTGTGTGTGTGTGTGTGTGCATTGGCTGAAAGGACTTTGAGTGAATTTTAAGTCTTTTAAAGAAGTTATTCTTTAAGAAAAGCAAAAAGGCAAATTCTCTTATGGATGAACTAGAACTACTTGTGCAAAGAGTTAGTTTTAAAAAAAAAAACACTTCTCTAAGAGTTGTGGATGCAGTTACCTGTTTTACTTGAATGTGAGCAATGGAAGGAAAGGACAAAATTGAGGAGGAATGCAAGAACAAAATTGTACTTCTGTGTGAGTGACAACTTAGTGTTAAGCTTGACACAAATTTAGATCAGTTCCAAAATACTATTTAAGTGAACTGAAATCTAAAAACTGTAGTCCAGATAAAACAGTGAAAGTTTATACAGCTAATACAAACAATATCCATCTCTGTTCTTGCATCTGTATTTCTAAGATAACATCTCCATGAATGCGAGTGGGGATAATCACACTAGTTAACTCATTGAGGAGAGAATTGTTCATCTTCAAATAATGATTTTAAAGTGACACTTGCCACAACAAGGAGCTCTGTATTTCTTTAGGTTTTATGCATTATAAAAGGCATATTTCTACATACCTCTCTTAATTCTGTCTTTACTACTGAACATAAGATATGCATGCTGAAACTTGACTACACGAAGTTTGAAAACAAAACAGCGTGTCCTTCAACCCCTCCTCACCTGATTGACCATATGTTTTCATGAATCTACTGAGACAACATTAGTATTGTTATCTGTGGAACATATCAAAACCTAATTTATAGTAGAAATTTATTTGCGTCTCATGTGCTTCTCTACTGTGAGGGTCAAATTCAGGAATTACACCAGAAAAATGGGAGCAGAGCTTGGTCCCTGCAGACATGCAGTTTCCTTTGACTCCTAAAAATTTGACTGTCTTTTGAACATCCTGTGGTTGGTGACCATTGACATACTGACCATGTAGGTGGTTTCAGACTTTGCGCCAATGGAAACAACTACTGTTGAGATTCAGTTTGCTTAAGTCCATTTAATGTCATAGATCATAGAAAATTATTTACCTTCTCCCTCCGCTTTGAAGGCAGGTTTTAGTTACAGTCCTTATAATGCGTAGCTTTCCAGAGCTGCTATCTTGGAGTGGTTTGTTGAGATGTCCGGCAGGAATTTTGACAGGTACTTTGGTTGTGCTTGTAGGCTTTGGTTTGGGGATCCGAGTTGGGATTGAACGATGGAACGCATCAGTAATCTTGAAATAAACCAAGAAAATAAGTCATGCATTAGGGAGGAGACACAGATTGTATATTTATCTCATCAGTGTCTTTTCTACTTTGTAAAAATAAACACATTGGTCTTAATAACCTTTGTCTCTACTTCTTTTCCCTCCTTGGTAATGAGAGTGCAGCTTTGCGTTTAACTTACGTACTTGATTGGTGAATATCAAAGCATCTGAATGGATTGAAACCCGGAGTATAAGAGGGGTTTTCTGTCAGCCCTCTGACTTGGGCAGCAGACCTAGGGCCTGAATGATGGATGCAGTGCAAAGGTGGTGAACTGTGTGACTTCTCTGGGTGAGTAATCGGAGAACTTCCACACGCAGATGGAAGTCTTGATTCAGTCAATTCAGGCAATACCTAGCTCATACTTTATGGTGAGATATCCATTCTTTGAAAGTTACCACAGGGTACACAAAATGGATGTATTTGTAAGAGAGAACTCTCCCTCCAGAATCCATCATAGCTGTATTTAATTGCAAATAAGTAACTAGACAAAAAGAAGACCTGTAAAGCAAAGAGATTGTTTGAAAGGTACCATACCAGAAACTAGGGTTAAACACGCACTACCCATCAGAAATGCTTTTTACTTTACAAGCCTTTTTATATACCTTTTATAGTAGAGCAATAGAGTGAAAGAATCTCACTGAGGTTTTTTAAAAAACATAAAATGGGAATGTTGTTCAAATGAGGACAACAGGAAACAGCATAGAAACTTTGGTGAATTAAGTATGAACAAGAATGAGCTAAACAAGTTTTGACAAACAACTTCCTAATGGCCATAAAAGCCTGCCTGGAATAAGTATTTATTAAAAAAAAAAAAAAAAAAAGTGTCAGAATTCAAAAGCCTGCCAGTTGGCTGTAGATAACTGTATGTAGCAGGAGTTCTCAAAGGATAAAGCTGAGCCAACATCAAATTTTTGCATGTGCTCCGTATGGAAGAATTTGAGGAAAGTTTGCACATCACAGATGTGCCTAATGGATCATGAGTAAGGAAAAAAGCGGCCTGGGCTAATTGAAGTTTGAGAACAACATGATAGAAAAGTAACCATCTCCCAGAACAATGTGGTATTTTTCCAAGAGTTCTAAAGCAGGTGATTTTTTGAAATTGCTGAATCCTTTAGTGATGTACAATCTGCCACTGAAATTGCTGGAGGGATGTGATACCACTTTTAGAGTCAAGCTTCACAGAAGATTCATAGGTTTAACTGCTGAACTGATCAAACTGTAGAGATGACAATAAGGAATAGTGTGTTCGCCCTCTTGGTTACTAGTTTTGCAATGGGAAAACATCCACTCTTCTTGTTGAGGATAATATTCAAGTATGTGTTAGATATTGTTATATGGGTATATGGGTATTGTTATATAGGTATATCAGATTGTCTAATAATGAACTAGGCAGTGGTGGGAATGTTCCCGGGCACTGGAACTGTGAAATTGCCAACAGTGTTGAATTGTTTGAATGGCCCATGACCTGGATCTAAGTCTGGAACAATTCTGAGGTATAGACTTGGGAGTTAGCCCAGAGGAGGGTTTCTTTTGAGTAGTTAGTTTGTATCTGGCTCAGCCATTTTGCAGGCTCAGGCCTTTAACTTGCTATTGTAGATGTAACTGTGTTATAATATAACTTTTTTTTTTTTTTTTTTTAAAGTGAAAGGGTCTCTAACAAAAGAATCTTGGAAGAGCAAATTTTCTGTAGAAAAAGAAGAAAAACTCTTATGCTTACAAAGTAGCAAGTGAATAGGAAAAGGAGCACGTAGCCAGTTTTCATAGTATAGTGGAAATACCATCGGAGCCTCACAGACACCTGTGATTTTCAACATAGTCATAAACTGCATGGGAAAGAGAGTTAGTACTGAAATGACGACATTTGCATATGATATAAAATGGAGGGTATTTGAAACGAGAGCTGACAGTAATTAATGGTATTGAGTAATAAGGTGATAAAAAATGTGTGTCAGTTCAGTGTTAACAAATGAAAAAATATATGTAGGGAAAACAGTTTGCATATAGTCGTAAATGTGACATTTATTGTCACTCAGAACGCAGATCCTGGAGTCGTTGTAAATGGTCCTCATTGCTCAGCAACTGGCAATTGTCAAACAGGTAACGAGCATGTTAGGAATTACTTGGAAACAAACAGAAGAAAACAAACCCCATCACTTGTTTTGTCTAAATCCAAACCATGCCTAAGTTGTGAATGTTTTGCAGTTTGGCCCAAACAGCTCAGAAAAGGGTATGGCCAAATGGAGAAAAAAAGGTGGCAAAGATGATCAGTTATGAAATGGCTTCTGCATGAAGATTAACAACATGAACTAAACCTTTTCAAGTTTGGGAAATAGATTGTGGAGAGGAAAAAAAAACACAACAGAAGAAATATAGCATTATGGTGAATAGGGGACTTCTCTCTTTCTAAATAACATGCTTGAGAAGGCATCCATTGAAGATATCAAAAAGTGGGTTAAAGATAAATACAAAGTATTTTCCTTTGTCAATGAACTACAAAACTCATTGGGACAGGCAATTTTTGAGGTGATGGTATAAATTGAATGTGTATAACTCGTTTCATATTTTATTTTCAAAATCGGAAAGTTTCAATTTGTAGATTAAAAAAAAAAACAACAACAACAAAAAAAAACAACCCCCAAAAACATTGAGAAAGGAGAAAATTTGGCTTTGAAAGTGTTTAAGGAGAAAGGAGATGTGTTTCTCTTTACTCTGTGTTCCTCGAAGATTTTACCTATAGGTGGCAGCAAAGTTTTTCTTTTGTACTGCATCCCAGTATTTTCACTAAAACCAGACTGAAACTTGTTGTTTAATGTTGAATAATAAAAAAACCCCAAACCATACATTTTCATGGTAGTCTTGAATTTTATCACTCATATTGTTGATTTTTTTTTTCCTTTGCATGCCAAAACTAATCAAAAAGCATTTTGCTTCAATTACCAAAGGCACAGTGTTAATTAAGAAAGCAGGGGTTCATGTTGGAGTGGATAAATGTGTTACGGCTGTATGACTTTCCTTGAGTGCTGAGTTGGAACAGCTTGCCCTCTGACTATGTGGCATGGCTTGAGAGATGAGGCACAGCATTCAGAATAAAATGTTTGGGTGGGCTGTTCCTAGCAGTGCTACTGTCTGCTGGAAATTTAGAGATTATATTAAAATCTGCCTCAGTTTCTTAACTGTAAATATAATTATATTAACCATCATTTGCTAGGCATATTGAGAGGAAGAGATAAAAAATATTTCTGTAAAGTCTTGCATGTTAAAGTGTGATTGTATCTCTAAAAAAGAGGTTTTCTAGAGGGAAGTATTCCAGTTCAGAGTCCATGTGGTACAAAGTCGATGGAGGATACTGTCTGTAGCTGGTTGAACAGCAGTGTTAGTACTTCAGGAAGGTATTTGTAGGTCCAGATTTTTACTATGTTGTGCCTCTAACTGGTATTCAGGCTCTAAGGTCTTATTAAATCAGTAGGAAGTCAGGGGTGAAAATACCCCTGTGCTTTGGCCTTTAGTTTGCTCCAACTTCCAGCTCATTAAAACCACTGTTTAAAATATGGTCTTCACAGCCATCAGATTTCTTTTCAACCAAGATTTTTTTTGGTAATCCAAAATGATGTTCCATTTTGCGCTTCTGAATGACAGTGTTGAATACGTCTAAGTTATTGCTAAGTGCTGAGAGTTGCATTAGGAACTGAGGACTCTGTCAAGGTTTGGTCTGTTAACCAAACCTTGTATTGCTCTCTTTCTGCGTGTGCTATGCTTGCTTATAGCCACAATACTGGAATTGATGCAACTCCTGGTATAGGCTCAAACTTGAGGATAACAGCTGTATAATATGGCTTCTTCCCATGCAAATAAACTATATCAGTGTTAGGTTTCTGTGCCAGAACATCTAAACTTATGCATCAGTGATTGTACCAAGGTAACTGTATAGCTGTAACTTCTGTTGTAGGCAGGGATTTAACAAACTGTTCTTCTAGTTACCTTCCTCCTCATTTAGCACTTAAAAATGGGGTTCTTTTTTATCATTCCTGATACAAATTCTAGACAGGAAAGGCTGAAAAATTTAAGGAAAACACTTGTTGACACTTAACTTCTTGAGTTTATTTACATGTGTAGCTACATCAAGGATTAAACTTTGTTTATTTTTAAATCTTCATACTTGACAAATATGAATCTCAGATATGAGTTGTATAAAGAACCTTTTGAGTCAGTTGACTAGATCAATGCTTAAGCTGCTCTAAGATGTACCTGTAAAGAGAGGATAGTGTTATGTGGGAATTGTCTAGAAAGCACTCGGAAGTAACTATATGTAAAATTCTGCATTGGTTTAGTTGTATCTGTACTGAAAATTCTTGTGCAGTCCTTAGTGTAGAGGCACGTAAACAGATACATTGGCTCTGGCATGCTTGTATGTTAGGATGTCCATTTTGTTTTTTAGGCAGACTTGAGTGACTAAAAAAACCACTATATATGGATTTTTGTGGGCTTTTTCGATTTGATTTTTAGCTCTTATTTATGTATGGGCGGTCTGTGCGCACACCGAGAATCTCTTCAGATCTCATTAAATTAATTTCTACCAATTAATTTTCTCCTTCAAGTTGAATGGTTTTCAGTCTCCTTTATTCTTTTTTTTTGACACACTGTATTCTGAATTTGCTAGCTCTGTATTAATCATTGCTGTTCAGTTATGGCTCCTTAAGTTCCCATCTGTAGGCCACTTTTTATATTTGCTATCTTTCCAAATGGTAGAAGAGGAAATAAGGTATGTTTATTCTTCAGAAATGAAACGGAGCTGCCTTTCCTGTTCTGCAGAGTCCTTATGAGTTCCCATCAGTGCTCTAAAAACAGCCCATGAAATGAAATGTTATCCAGGAGCTACCTATCTGAGTAGTTGTGCCGTTTTCCAGTCCTTAATGTGTCTAAACAGTTACGTAAATATCGGCAAATAATTATTGCAACAACAAAAACAACCACCCCAATGACATTAAACGTTTTTGAAATTAGAAGATTCTGTGGTATGTCTATTTGTAAATATAACAGCATCGTATTAGTTCAAGGTGTCAGACTCAGAAAATATCAAAGTTTTTGTCAGTAGTGCTTAAAGATGTAGAAATAAGCAGTGAAAGCTCACTTTCAAGGCAAACAATGATCTAGGAATCAAGAAAGCTGCAGCTTCATAAGGATGTTTTAACTTCCCCAGTTTTAAATTAACTTCTGAAGTAGACATCAATACTTGTAAAAGGAATTGGCAGGAGAAAGGGTTAAGAGTGAGAACTCATACATAACAGCTATGTTTGTTATTTCATGGTGAATGACAGTAGGTACTTCAGGGACAGGGCAAACATTCCATGGGTGACAGTTGTGGAATTTTCACATGTGACTCTGAAAATGGCCCTTAATTTTGGGAAATCAGCTGTGAAAGCATGTTCTGAAATATCAGTATATATATTCCATACACACTTTGTTTTTTCCCATGGGCACAAAGGTGGCTTATCTGTTATTTATATGGACCATCAGATATTTTAGCACAATACAATGCTTGCTTTCTGGGGAGTGGGCTAAGGCAACTGGCGGGGAGTTGGGGGGGGGGGGGGGTCAAGGAGAGAAAATATGTCTGTTTCTATGCTCTTCAAGTAGTTCTTCCACCTTTGATCCTAATCTTTATTTTCCTCTGGAAGTGTGTTGTATGCTTTGCTTCCTGTTTAAACTGTAATCATTTAAACAGGAGGGAGCATGTTGTAATTCTGCTGTAGGCTTTCTTATTTACCTTTCTACAGTCATTGTAGAACTTGATCTAGGAGAAATAACTTTAGATAAGGTTCTTTCTCACTGCTTAAATTTTTAATTTAAGAAATTTGAGCAACAGAGAGAATAATTTTCAGCTGTAGTGGCCAGAGGATGGTGCTGAAGATCAGCACAAGTGTCCCTCTCGCCAGGCTTAAGTTTGCTCCTGGATGATTTAATGCAGTCGGAATGTAAGCCAGGTCTGCAAGTGAGGATGAGTTAAGATTAAGTGACAAACTTGAATTGTCCCTTTGGTCTCAAAACAAGACACCTTTGGCTGAAATTTCCAGTTAGGCTTACTCAGCTGTACAGGGCATTTGGATATTTCCTTTTCTTTCACTAGGTCCTGACCTTTGTCTTCCAGGAATCCAGAGAGAAAATTTTCAGCTGTTCTGCATTTCCATTTATGCAACCCTTTTGTGTGCATGACTATATCGAGATGTGTAAGCAGGAGCAGTATAAATAATCCTTATACTTACTGTGGTAAGACCTTAGTCTTATACTACTGTGGTAAGACCACTTACTGTGGTAAGACCTTAGCCAGAGTATTGTCTGGCTTGAGGCACTGCATTGTCACACTTTATAAACAGTAGTGCAGAGGAATGTGATTAGTAATCTGTACAGTAATACTTAAGTAGCTGTTAAGTGGGAAAGCAATTGCATTTATTTAATGTGGAGAAAACAAAACTGAGGAAAGATATGATAATTGTTTTCTAATATGTAAAAGTGCTGCAGAGAAAATAGTTTTCCAAGTCCGGTGGAGGGATAGGAAAATGAATACTGGATTATAGTTTAAGCAAAGGAAATCTAGTTTAAAAATTAGCAAGATTCTTAATGGCAAGGATATTTCAGCCCTGTTACAGATTCCTGGGGTAACTGTGAAATTGTTGTTGCAGAAGTTTTTTAGAACAGGATGAACTTGGCATTTGTTTGGAAGGGTTTAAATCAAGTTGTAGGAAGGGAATAGTCAGGACAACATCCTGAGATCCCTTCTAAGTTCTGTATTCTGTGATTTCTGCTCTTCTGCTGATATTTGATCTATTACAGAACTCTTGATTTCAGTAATATGTTCTGTTTGACAGAAAAAATCTGTATTAAAATTAGAAATAACTTCCATATATGTGACACAATTTGCACTCATACCCCAATGTACCACTGTGGTCTTACTTCCTGCACAGCAAGTTTAAATCTACTTCTGGTGGTGGGGAAAAGACGCAAGGTTGGGCAGAGATGGAGGCAGAAGTTGTATTCCTAATTATTAAGATTCTGTTATGTGACTTGCTTTTCTTGTGACATGTCTTCAGTGGGAAATGTGATAATCTTTTAAACGTAAAATAGTTTAAAGACATATTTATACTAGAAAATTGACAAGATGTGGAGAAAGTTATGTAGTGAGTCAGCTCCCCTAGGACAGGGATTTACCTGGGACAGGCTGATCGACATCGCTATGCAGCTGGCTGTCTCTGAAATGAGCAGTTGCTTGCTCTCAGTTCTCTTCCCTTTGCCCCTTGAAACAAGGAGGGATCTCGGCCCCCTTGATAGGGCACCTAGGGTCCCCGAGAACAGTAGTAGTACGGCCTTTTTAAAGATTACTAAACACACTGCAATATTAATTCTGTCCAGGAGAGGGTAGTGCCGGCACTTAAATGTTGGTATTTTTATATAATACATTATTTTACAAATTTGTGTGAGATCATCAATTCACTTGGTTTAAAGCTGTGCTGCTGTTCTTTGAGTAAGATTCTTGGCAGTGGGTCTTATTCTGTACAGATTGTGGGCAGGTAGGGATGTATGTGTTTGGGTATTTCTAAGTATGCAGTTTTTATAGATGTGTGGAACTGCACCTACATACACCTTTTAACATAAAAACGTCTTCAGTATCAATCTTGTCTGTTCAAAAGCTTTGAATATATTTTTTCCATCTTAGTTAATACATATGTTGAAGAAGCATACAGTGGTAACCAGGTTGGGCCCAAATGTGTTCTGCATGGGGAAGGAAAAAGAACCTTCTGCTTTTACCATCATGGCTTTTTTTTTGTCTGGGAGCAGGCGTCTGTGAAGGCCACATTTAAAGCTGTATTAATCAGTGTCTTATTTTTAAAATAC
>WHYT01014937.1:65473-80623 GCA_009806455.1 Tetrax tetrax | reverse complement strand
TCTGGCTGAGATTACGGTTTCTATGGTGTAGAACGG
Organism: Tetrax tetrax; assembly: GCA_009806455.1. Lineage (NCBI taxonomy): Eukaryota > Metazoa > Chordata > Aves > Otidiformes > Otididae > Tetrax > Tetrax tetrax. The sequence continues at coordinate 80,587 of WHYT01014937.1, read as the reverse complement.
TTTCTCTGACTTTTGTCTGGCTGAGATTACGGTTTCTATGGTGTAGAACTTGACCTATAATGGCTGGAGTCTGAGATAATGAAGTATAAGAAATTCCAGATTCTAATCACAATTGAAGCTGCCTTGCTGTGATTTTGCACAAGTCAATTAACTTCTCTCCTAAACTAGGAAAATTTTCTTTTACTACTCCGGAAGGATATTAATGGGACTGATGAATGTTTGTTGTATATTTTGAGTGCTTTGTGATGTATTTGCATGTTAGATGGTATCTCTTCAGACAATAGTGGGAGCATCTAAGGTGATGGACCAGGGCTTTGGCAGTGATTGCAGTATAAAGTGCTCATCCTTTTTGCTTGCCCCTTCAGTTACGCTGATGTAGCTTTTTTGTAGAGCTGTATTGTGAAAGGGATCCTGTGGGGCTTTTTTAATAAAGACTTGTGGAGTGGCATTTTTTTGTTTGTTTTGTTTGGTGTGGAGTGGGTTTTGGTTTGGTTCTTGGTTTGTTTTTTGTTTTGTTTTGGCTTTTTTTTTGTTTAAATCCAAGTTAGTTTTTTGACCTGGTTCACAGTTCTATCTTCCTGAGCAGTGAAAACGGCATAACTGAAAGGGCAGTATTTTGTGATATGGCATGTGGTAGGGCTATGAGACGGGAGGGAGCTTCTTTTGCCCATCTCTATATGATGACCCTGTGATGTTAGGTCACTGCTTGGCAAATGAAGAGTCATTGGTTAAAACAGATCTCTTGTTTTGTACTCAAAATTTGTTTCCCAAGAGTACTTTGTTTAGTGGTCAGAGGAGAATCATCTTCAGTTGGCAGCTCTGATATCTGAAGCTTCTTGGGTGCCCACAGTATAGTGGGTCATTGGGGATGGGCTAGGGGAGAGAATTCAGCTACGTCTTGGGGCTGCTGACTGCAGGTTCGTGAAAACACTTCATGCTGCTTAAATTTTGAAGGTTGAGGGGTTTTTTTTGAGCAATTTCCCACTTACAATAGTTGGTGTGAATTTTAAAATGTCTTTATACACCCACTCATGCTGTGCTTGAACCATAAGATCTTTCTTGCAGTAACATAATGTTTCAGTAGTCTTTGCTTAAGCCTGAAGATTAGGCAGTTGTCAGTTTGTTTTGCCTGTCTCTGCTTCCTAGGGACAAAGTCATCCTGCAGATGGTTACTCCGTTTCCATAACCCTCCAGCAGTCTTAATCAGAAAGTAGGGCTGTACAACTCTTTCTGGTTGCTTTTCCCCTCAGTGTGGGGGGCACACCTTCTTAAGCATTGCATGTTTATATACAGATCTTCTTATTACAGTCTTACATTCTGTCCCCAGACACCATATTATCTACTGTGCTTTGGATCAGGAAGATTAGCTAGCTGCTCCTGTAATTTTTGTCACTTCTTTTTCTTAATGAGCTGTTTGAGGGAAATTTTTAAATAACTTAAAAACTACTTCTCAGTTGATGGATGTGCACTTCACTCTCAGAACACCATTATTGCTTCTTATTATCTTCTTTCTTTTCCTCTTTTTTTCCCTCCCTCCCCTCATCCATCCTCCCTGTAAGGAGAAACATTACACATATTTCTTCTGAAACATTTAATCACGTAAAAAGAATGACTTAAAAATGCTGAGCACCTAACTGTGCTGCTCCTGGGTGTGTTCCTTTGCTCACTCACTGAAATAAAACTGAAAAGATGAAGGAAACTGGGCTAATAATTCCTGCCATTTTTTATCAGTTAATTCTCCCTTTCTTTTCCTGGACATTTAACATCCAGGGGAAAGGGTAAACTTTTAGACTTTGGAGGAGATACTTGTTAAAAATTTTTGAAAAGAGAAGGGATGATATATTTTGAACTGCAGAAAACTGCTTTTACGCTCTCTTTCACAATTTAATCCCTCTGATATTTGATGTTTACTTTGTGACCATATTTTCCTTTAACATTTAATTGAATCATTACATACCTGTCAGATTTTAGGCTTCTGGGCAAATGCTGAAAACAAGTTTCTCAGCCTCCAAATTAACAGCAATACTTACCGTTAATGGAATGCTTGAAATTCCTAGGAAAGCTGTTTGAATTTTAATATGATTATGCTTGATGTATTTGTTCAGAGTGTTTAAATCCATTTGCAGACAACTCATTTAATTTTCTCTTTGCTCTGCTATTTTCTTTGTTTATCAGTGAGGTAGATGAATATTTCCACTCAGCAAAATGGAAATAATCTGCAATATCTAGTGATGATCTGAACAACTTGAGGTTAATTTGTAAATTGTTACCTTCAGTCCTTAAGCTATGCTCGCGATTTGTTATTTTATGATAAAATTACAGCTAACTAATTTCTATTCAAACAGTAAAGTAAGTTTCAGCTCTCAACAAATACATCCAGGTATTTATTTTCTCTGCTATGTGCTTTGGAATAGATCTTGGGAATGTGAACAGGATGAACCTGTTTCATTCTGCAAACTTTATTTTCAGGCAAAAAAAAAAATATATTTTTTTCACCTGTTGAAATGAATGACAAAAATTCCACTATGAAGTTAAGATCTACACATAGGTTGTTTAATCAGCAGGGGAGTATAATCATCCCTTAATCAAAGTATGTTTTTAGGAAGGGTAGCAAGTTAATTTACAGGCAATGGTGATTCTTCTTACTTAGGAGTTAACGGTCATTAGTGGCTGCTTCCTTTGTCTTTTGTTAATTAGTTACTGGTAAACTATAACAAGTGTAAGGATTGAGACAGGAACAGAAGTACTGTCCTGTTTAATAGTTAAACTTAGGTGGTGTGAACTCTCACCTAGGTTTTGTATTCAGAACTTAGCTTTGAACTCTGAATGTCTGTACTCACAATATCTTGGGAATTGTCCAAAGGAGTAAGTGTCCTTATTGCTATGCCCTGATTTGTGCTTTTCTTTTATAAGACATTGTAATAGATGGCCAGGTGGTTAATGATCAACATATTTCTGTGTATTTTGGAAGGCGGGTAGGAAGGGAATTTTTTTTTTTTCTACAAGATTTTAAAGTCCAACTGAAGAAAATATTAGTGTTTCTGGAGGACAACTATTAATCCTTTAATTTTTGGAAAATCTGGTGTCTGTTAGTACGTTGGCAAGTGTGTACTTCACATGCAGTTGTTATTCAGTACCATACTTGTAATGTGTCACTGCAGGGATCTTTCGTATGGATCAGCAGGATATGCAGTATCCCAAATTCTAGAGCTGTAGAGAACGTGTTTTGAATGGACTGCTTTTTGATTTTGAATGAGTCCTGGGGTTAAGAATATGTAACCTGAATGTAGTTAAGTAACTTGTTTGTATAATTAACACACTCTAAAATTATTATAATCTTGACTTGCCTGAGTGCTGGCTGCTGTCTTGATCAGTAACTTTTGCAGAAGTTGGTGGGAGCCAAAGTTTACATTGCAGGATAAGACTACGTACTTGTTCTGACCCAGATCTTAGTCAGATCTCCCTTCTGCAATCATTGGAGGGAAACTGAGACAAAACAAGTAGGAAGGGCCTTTGATGAAGCCCATTAACTTCAGGAGATGCTGCATCAGGTTATACATCACATTAAGCTGGGTTTGTGCAGGTCCACATTTTTTCTTTTCAAAAATGCCACTGCTCAACTGTAATACATTTGTTATATCAGTTTCTACCACAGATCTTTTAACTTAGTATTTTTTCTTTCCGTTGTTAATTTTAGTGGGAAAAAGTGTGTATGGGCAGTGGGCTTTGCTTTTCAATAGAAACTATTCCTTCTAAAATCTACAGTTGTAATAATTTAGATTCTTGTCCATCAAAAGGACTTAAAATTAGGAAAAGATCCCTTGTTACATGAAAGCATGTGCCGAAGTCCTTTGCTCAATCAATTGCTAAGTTATACTGTAGAAATGATTTTATTCTGCTTCCATTATCTAGATGAAAAAAAAAAATGGATTTAACGAATAGAGACTTTCTGCATACTTGCAATCTTCCTTACTGATAAGGAGGTTGAGTTTTTTAAAAAGATAATCCCCCGCCCTGAGCAGAAGATACATAGGCATTTAACTTTTTGGAATAAGAAGCAACTGTTCCAATTAACATTTGCAGTTTACAGCTTTTGAGAAAAAGAGAAAGTGCATTCCAGGTCTTTTGGGCTGATTCACATTCAGCACAAAGTTGGTCCACTACGAGCAATATTTTCTGGGAGGTTAGGACTGACTGTTTGGCACCTGTGTAAAGGGCAGAATTGCTTACATTTCTAGCCTCTTCTCAGGCACTAATACTGTATCTCTCATTGAAATACCTTAACCTGTTTTGTCCGTTCTGTGTCGTACTCCTATTTAGCCTCGTTCTAGAGGCCTACATGTTTGGAGAGCTCGTCTAATACTACTTCTCAGTGCTTCTGTCAAGCTTTCTCTGCCTATTATATGAAAAAAAAAAAAGGAGGTAAGCCATAGTTTGATCATCTTGTTTCTTCTTCACTGTACCTGTGCAATGTGTATTCTATGTTGAACTGATGGCTAGGAGCTTAGATGAAATTTCAGTATTATGTGCAAATCTATTCTTCTGAGTTATCCTTTAGGAATATAAGTGTTGCTGTTTATTGTTTTACAGTGTGCTTAAATGATAGCTTTTCTGTTGCATTAGAAAAAAAAAATGCTTGCTTTGCTTGAGGAGAATTATTTTGTGATAAAAGCTTCTGAACTCAGTTCGCTTACAGGATTGGTTTACAGGAAGGTTTAAAAAGACTTTTAACCAAAAAGGGTAAAAAAAGATGGAGAGGAAAAGTGGTGGTTGTGCTTTGGAATGTATCATATATGCATCATAAATTTATAATAAGATAGAATAGATAATATTTTGAGTGTTTATGTGTGATGTACTGATAATTATCTGAAATGAGAGGACTAGCAGGAGTTGGGAAATAGTAGGGAAGATAATGAATCAAGTCTTATCTGAAGTTAGCAGGCAATATTATGGCTTAATTCAAATTCTACCGTACATGCAAAAAATACAAAACACACATAACGAACAAAAATATTCTGCAAGCAATGATAAAAATAATCAATTATTTACTGGTTTTGTAATGTTAAAATATTTTACCAAGGCAAGTTGCAGTCAAAAGTTATGTGAGTTATTCTGAAAATGGAAATACATAAAGATGCATTTATACAAGTGCAAGACTAAATATTTTACATAACAACTGTATTTCGATGAGGAGATATACAGTAAGTGCACACTTGATAACACTAAGCAGGCAAAACTTAACGTTAGTTCCGTATACTGTTGTATAGTTCATGCACAAATCTCTCCCAAAGTAAATGGGCTGTTCCAAATAATTCTTGCTGGGATGAAAAACAGGATGGGTTGCTGGTAAGGGTGTCAGCATGGATGGGGGTCAGTTATAGACATTACTTACTGTAATTTGTGATTGCCGTGGGAGAGGAGTGGCTGTTGGTGTGATAGTAATACTGCTGGTGATTTTATTGATGGGCTTACTGGGTAGCCCATTAGCTAGTGCTGGAGTTCTGTTGTCTTGCACTTGGTTACAAGGGCTGATGGGCTTGGAATTGGTGAGAGCTTGGACGTAAGGACTTCCTAAATGGATGTGGATTTTGTTATCCTCAGTAGTTATTACACTGGATCCCGTACTATTAGATCTCTGAAACTGCCATGACGACTGCCTGTCTGGGGATACTCTAAAAACAGCATGCTTGGCTCCCATTTCCAAAGGCTCCGAGGAGAGTATTTGTTCCTGAGAACTCGAGCCTGTTAAAGCCAAAGGGGACATTGTTCTTTCAGGAGTTAAAGAACCACATGATTCAGGAGTCTGAGATCTTGCAAAAGTAGCCATAGTAATAGGAGAAATTACTTGCTCTGGGCTCATGTAGCCTTCTGCTGCTTTCGATTTTACAGATGTTAAGGAGGCGTTTTGAATAATGGTTATTCTTTGCTTTGGAGTGCCACAGTTGGGTATAACTGCTGTGCTTGTGTAGGAGTGAGGACTTTCAGTGGTAGGACTTGTTATTTCAAGTGTTGCTGTATTCTGTCCGTGGTCTGGAGTTACTTTTATGTGAAGAGGTTGGCCAGGTGTATGGCTTAGCACTAGGTCTCCAGTCTGTGCACAGTTTCCATTTTGCTTTGTGTGAATTTTTCCATTTTGAGGATGGCTCTCTTTGGACTTCATCCAAGGGATCCATAATTTTTTGTTCACGGCATTTGCAATGGATGAGTTGCTTTTGAAAGACACTGTTTGTTCCTCCTCATTGTCTTTGTCCTCATTATCGCTGTCTTCATACAGCTGCCCATTTATGACTGTTCGCTCTAAAGGCATGAGGGTTTTGTAATCGGGTGGTTCATTGTCTGCTGAATCTGTCTGGACTTCTTTAGAAAAAACTTGCAAGTCAGAAATTCTCCTTCCATTGAGACCAGACCTGAAGTTCTTGCTGAAGCGTCTGTACCTATCCAGTTCTTTCGTGAGGCTTTCCATTTCTCTTGCTAACTCCCTGTTCTTGTTTTCTTGCTGGATGAGTTTCTTCTGTAAGACTGCATGATCACCTCGGAGGTGACAGATTAGGTCTTCTGTTGCCATGTATTCATGAATTTTCTCTTTCAGTGCATCTACTTCTCTGGAAAGATGACTTGATTTAGCTTCCTCTTCCTTGAGCTTCTTAAAAAGGCGCTGCTCTTGATTGGACTCTGCCTTTTCTGTTAATTTATACCTAGCCACTTCCATTTTCACAGCCTCTAGCTCTTCTGATAGGAGCTTGGCTCTGTCCCGTTCATTGACATATCTTCGCTCTAGAGACTCAAATTCATCTTCAGTTTTCATAAGATCATCTTCTATGGCTTTCATTTCTTTCAGCTTCTGCCTAAGCCTCTCGACTTCTTGAGAAAGCTCTTTGATTTTGTTGTTTTCCTGCTGCAAGGAGGTGCTGGATTTAGTACTCTCCTTAAGTTTATTTTTAAGAAACTCTTTTTCGACAGCTTCCAGTGACTGAAGCCTTTTTCTTAGAATATTCACTTTGGAAACAAGATCACTTCCTTTCTCCTCTTCTGCTTTGAGTTTGTTTTTCAGTTCATCTCTTTCTTTTGTAACACTGGACATTTTTTCCTCTGCATCAGATTTTGATTTCAGTGCCTTCTTACTTTCCTCAATTAGTTTTTCTGTAACGGACATCACTTTATTTTGTTCCACCTGAAGCTGAGAAGTTGCAGCTTGCAGCTTCTCTTCTGTTTGCTTTATTTTTTCACCCATAGTTTTTCTTTCATCCACAAGCATCACTGTTAGACTCTTCAGCTTTGTTAAATCTTCTTTAAGTGTAAACTCAGTTTTTTCTAACTTACTTTCAATTGCTTCAAGCTCACCAACTCTAGCTTTTAGGCCATCCAGCTCATGGGACAACTGCTTTGTTAACATTTTTTCTCTTTCTAGGTTGCATTTCAGGGAGTAACATTCCTGTTTACTCTTGTTAAAAGCATCTTCTAATTTCTCCAGCTCCATAATTCTTTTGTTGAGTTTGTCAACTTCCCCTTTAAGGTTCTTGCTGTGTGATGCTTCTTTTTCTAACTTTCTATTAAGTTCTCTGCACTGGTCTTCCATTTTTATGAGCTCTTCATCTTTTCCTTCCATCTCCAGCAGTCGTTTACGTAGCTCTTCTACTTCAGTCATAAGCATGGAGTTCCCACACTCTCCCTTATTTATCTTATCCCTTAGGTCTTGCAGTTCTTCTTCTGCTTTTCGTAAAGATTTATTGGTCTCTTCTAGCTCATCGATTTGTCGGCTGAGAGCAGTTAATTTTAACCGAAGCTGACGATTCTGACTGTCTTCATTGGTTAGTTTGGCCATCATTGCTTCTTGGTCTTGGGAGATCTTACTGCTTTGAGCTTGAAGTTCAGCTTCCAGCCTGCTGGCTCTCTGTTCCTCTTCTTGAACTTTTGCTTCAGCAAAAGCCAACTTCTCATTTGCTTGTTCTGCAGAACTGGTTAATTCTTGAATTTTTTGACTTTGTTGATTCAACTGCTCATTGAGTCTTTGCTGTTCATCCACCACCATTAAAGCAAAGGATTTCAGTTTAGTCAATTCTTCTTTCAGTTTAGCTATTTTCTTGTTGCTTTCCTTCTCTTTTTTTGCCTGATATGCTGTTTCTTGTTCAAGAAGCTTTTTCAATCTGTGGGAGGAAATATATAAGTATTTTGTAGCCATTTTAATGAGCATTTAAAAACACACTTGAAATACTACATCATCTCTGCCAGGTGTGCGTGAACGTACATTTATAATTGTAACTACAGGCAGACCTCTCCTTGTAGCATCATGGAGAAGTGCCCACAGGTCTTACTTTCTACTCCAAAGTTGTTCTGTAATGGACACTTCAATATGATCATTTAGACTTAACAGCTTCAATAATTATGCATCTTTGATTACATTTTCAGGTTTTGGTAGGTATCAGTGCAACACAGCTTTCTGGTATTCTGCACTGGAACAACACTGATCTTGGCTGTTGGCTGAGGGTAGATATGTGCATGCAGGTTTTGGGGGTGGTTTTTTTGTTTGGGTAGGTAGTTTGGTGTTGTGTTTTGTTTTGTTTTTTAAATGTGATTATCATAGTGATTGAGCAATGAAACCAGTGCAGCCCTCAAGGGCAGGTATCATTTACAGCATCATAAACCTCCTAATGACTTTAAGTTACTTATAAACCATCCTGATATTTTATGATGTTTTATGATAAAACCTTATGGATGTTAAAGTATGTGAAGGAAATGTAGCCACACTAGGCGGTTAGACAGGCTGCCTAATGTCAATTTCGAAGCAGCACATAAAAGCAAAACTGAACCTTGAGGGTAACTCAGTCCTCAGTGAAGAGGCAGGCCTTGTGTCATACACACACACAAAAAATGCAGTCAGCAGATAAACATGAATTCAGGTTGTGCCTTTTGAACTTAAGAAAGCCCAAACATCATGCTGCCTGTTAGGCTCAGATTTGGTCTCATTTCCAAAACTTTTAGATACACTTAAGTCCAGCTGTGCTTTTCCATGATTCTTAAAGGTTTTCATAATGGTTTTCCAAAATTAGTTTTACAAGTTTGTATCAGTACTATCTTTACAGAGATGCCACATAATTTGTTAGAGACTTGGGATAAGGTTGTGCATTTGTTTATGTAAGATCTTAAGAAACCTCCAAATACCACAAATAATTATGTTCTTTTGTAGACTTCTCTTTGTGAGAGAGCTGTTTATGGAGTTGGTCTGAGGTATGAGCAGGTTTGGCCAGCACATTTGCCTCCTTTCAATTAGATTTTTCCCACAGCCAGCCTCTAAATATATTCTGACACTAAAGAAAATCTGAAAAGCCTCGGTTGAAGTAATAAAGGATTAGAATTTGTATTTTTCACCATTGTTCCTATGTATGGTACATAACGAGTTGTGTAGATCATGCGAGGGAAATGAGTTGCATATCAGGACTACCTGCACAAAATGACTGCCTACGCACTCGTTAGCTGAGATATCATGGTGGGTTTTTTTAGTTGTTTCTTTTCTACCTGCGAAATATGATGGTGACTCTCTAGAAGTTGCTGCTGAAACACAAGATTTCTATTCCACATTTGTCTCTGGCCACTGTTGTGATGGCCTTGGCCAAGAGCTTCCTACTGGCAAGTTCCTGTTGCAGCCATCCTTCTAGTCAGGAAGAACTTAGATAACAGCCTCCTTTGTGCAGCTCTTTATTAGCTATTGACTGACTGGAGACCTGTATTTCTGGGTATATAATAGGCTGCCTCAGCAGCATCCGCTTTGGCAGCATTGTAGTTTTCCTGCATGGAGAGAGGAAATCCCTACCATTCTACAACTGTCCATCAGACTTCTCTGATTTAATGGTGATATTGTATAGAAGTCTACGACTATGAAATTTCTTGTAACATATTCACCATCCACACTTTTTATTTTAGTGCATAAGTTGCACTATATTGAATGTAATGAAATGCTTTGCATGAAAAATTGACGGAATGGGAAGTAGCAATAAACAGAACTTATATCAAAGACTTAAAGCAGCCCCAAATTCTTTACAACAGTCAATTAACACAATGGAGAAAACAGACCTGAAGAAGTATAAGTGGAGAGGGAGAGGTCTGGGAAATAAGCTTGAAGGAACGCTGCTAGTTGACAGAACAAATAAATGGGGAGAAGACTGCACAGTGCTCAAAGGCAGCTTTTTACTGTGTTGTTGGTGTGTAAACTTTCGTCCACTTTTCAGTGCTACTTTGAGTTCTTTTTAGTGTAAAAATGTATCTTCCCTCCCCACCCTTGTCTTTAAATGCTTTAGTAGTGAAGTTTAATTGATGATTTACCGTTGCCATAGATATAAAACCATAACAGAAGTCTAACTAACAATTTCATTTGGAATGAACTCAGTTTGTGTGTGTGCATGAAGTTAAGACATCTTATATTAATACTGTTAAAATAGACTGGGGCTTATTAGCATTTGATTTATTTTAGCTTGCTATGATTTATTCTTGTAAGGCAAATTTAGCTGAGGTGATTAATACCTAAATTAATCAGTGTTTTACCCAACACTTCCTTCTTAATTGGTTAATATATCTCTGGCCAGATGAAACTGTAAGCTACAGGGACTGATGCCCCATCAATTGCTTTAGAAATAAAACTCTTAGACCGAATAGCAACTAATAATTGTAATTTTCATAGGGATACTATATAATTGTTTATGATACAAATACCATAATTGTGCATAAATAATACATAAGTTTACAGACATTTGAGTTAATAATCCCAGCAGTCCTTCTAGTGATCATGAGTGTATGTAAAATTGTTTGGTTTTTTTCTGTCATCTTCTACTCTTTTTTTTTTTTTTTCTTCTATAACTTCATTTCTCAAACTATCTGGAATGCTTAAGCCTTGCTTCAGCAAAGCTCTTGAGGTTCCAGCCCAAACTGAGTGCTTGAGAGAGATCGTCTAACCCAATCTCTGATCAAATCTGTCTTGCAAGCTGCAGAGGGACTTTTGACAAGGGCATTTAGAGATAGGCCAAGGGGTAATGGCTTTAAACTGAAAGATGGTAGATTCAGATTAGATAGAATGAAGAAATTTTTTACTATGAGGGTGATGAGGCACTGGAACAGGTTGCCCAGAGAAGCTGTGGATGCCCCATCTCTGGAAATGCTCAAGGCCAGGCTGGAGGGGGCTCTGAGTGACGTGGTCAAGTGGAAGGTGTCCCTGCCCATGGCAGGGAGGTTGGAACTAGATAATCTTTACGGTCCTTTCCAACCCAAACCATTCTATGATCCTGTGATTCTATTCTATGGTTTGAATGAAAGTGCCTGGATTGCTGATATCTGACCTAGATCATTGTATAACCTGAGAAGGATTTTTGAGAGATTCTCTTTCTTTGGTCATGCCAAAAGACTTCAGGGTATTTAAAAATGTTTCCTTCATTCAAAAGATAAAAATGAAGTCTCAGAATTCAAACAGAAATACAAGCAAATACTTCTAACCCCTGAGAGCTATTTCTTAAAAAAAAAAAAATTCTATAAAATCACTCAATTGAAGTGAGATTAGAGTATAGTGCAGAAGCTGTGAGTTAAAGGATTTTCATGTATTTCCAAAAATAAAAAGAGATGTATTAAGTATGTTATATTTTTTGATCTTGTGTAGTTAAATAAGTTTTTGCACTTGTTTTTTGTAAGTCTATGCTTATTTGTCTATTTCTATACAGAAAGTAGCCTCAGCTGTGGTGAATAGATAATAATTTCTTGGACAGAGTTGAGATTGATATTGTAAGAAGTCAATTAGGAGTCTGTTAATATTTGCAGAAGAATTTTTCCTTGGCTGCTGAGTTCCAAGGTTCAGTAGGTCACAGCAACGGTGTCTGCATATCTGCAAGTAGGAATGGAAGAGGACCTTAAAATGTTTGGGGTTTTTGATGCTGAGGTTTGGTTTGGTTTTGTTTTGTTTGGGTTTTTTTTTTTTAATTCATCACTTTGTTCTTCCTGACTAAGAGTATCCAAAGTATTTGAGAGAACGATTTTACCAAAAATATGCAAAGGTCAAAAAAAGTTATCTTACAAAGTAGTAATTAATAAAAAGAACAGGCACTCCAATAAAAAGAACAGGCACTCCCCTATTCAATAAAATATTTTCATCGTTTTCATTTCCAGTTGAATTTCATGATCATGTAATTTCATATTAGGCAGAGGTAGGTATATCATTTAGGTAAAAGCTTTCACAGATAATTTCAAGTAGTTGACTTCATAGGACTACAGGAACCCTTTCTGAATCCAGGCCAGCGAAAACAGGCATTGGAAATTGTTTTTATGAACATGAATATTAGGTAGTTAAACAGAGTCAGGGCAGTATCTTATTACTTTTTTTTCAGCTTCTGTTATAAATTACTGCTTTATTGTGGCTTACTATTGTACTTGTTGCCTACTTTTTTATTTCCTTAAAAAAAAATTTATTTGTCAGCTCTCCTCTGTTCATTGTAATCACTTTCCTCAGTATGCATACTATAGCGTCTTGGTGTTAATACCGTGCACTCAATTGTGTTATCTTGTTTTCCAGGGTTTTTTAAGTGCGTATAACTTTGGCTGCGTTATGTTATATTTAGCAACATAGTGACTCTCTGTTCGCTCCATAACATGGGGACTCCCAAAACAGTTCATTGTCTTCTTGGTATCATGTGATATAGTTCTGTCTTTAAGTGGGCTTTTCCGTTGTCATGGGAGACATGTATTACATCAATGTTGTTTAATTTATGATTTACGGGATTCTTGGAGGTCAACTTTTCCTGTATGTTTCAGGGAAATCAAAGAAAGCATGGGAGACTGAGATTGCCAGACTCTTGTTTTTTAATGTTTTAAGTTTGTTCTAGAATGATCATTATTCTTAGAACAATAAGAATAAAAACTATTATTTACTTTTTTCTTTAAGCGATTTTGTAATGATAGCTTTAGAAAAGGCTGCATTCTGTAAGGATGCAGGTGAAATAGGTGTTGGTTTGTAAAGCTGTACTTTTATCATTGCTTCTACAAAAGTATTGAGGAGATGTTAATATACACTTAAACAGTATCTTGATTTTTAACAGATCATTCTGCAGAAATGGCTGAGATTTTGAATGTCCATGACTTTATTTTTTAGATCATAGAGATATGTATTTTTATCTAGCTTGTGCTCTTTACTCTTCCCCAGGCAATGGACGAAGCTTAGTAGAGGTTCTACAGCTTATAAGATGAGGCAAACTTGCTTGTAAAGTTTTTGAACATGTACTTGAATTTCCCCCTGCACAATGCAAATAAAAACACTAAGCTGGAAGCTTTTAAATGTAGATGAAGTAATGCCTCTTTGTCTGAGGCATTCTTCCCAGTTAGCAATAAACCATGGCCTGGCCTTTAATAAGAGAAGAAACATGCTTCATCATTTCTGGTAAATCTTGTAAGTTGTTGTAATTTTTGACACCAATGCAGTTAAATATTTATTTTTGTAAGAAAGCCAGTCTGTGCCTTACAGAGTTTATTGCAACCAAATTAGAGTTAAAATGGGTTTCTGATCCTGGGGTGTCTATTTTTTTTTTCTCTTTGCCTACAATTCTACTTATTGATTTGTATTTTTTAAGAATACATATGTTATAGCTACTTTTATGTCTCTCTTTATTGATGTTTCTTTTTTTCTCCCTGTCATAAAGAAAGTCAAAAGCCTTTGAAATTACAGCAGCAACAACATACCATGGCTGTTGTGTAATCTGTTGGCTTTATCTGAATCAGTCAGCACTTTCCGACAGAATGTGAACACTTATTTTAAAATGTATTTTCCAGTATATTATTTACATATGTATATTTTAAATCATTCATTGCATATGATGCAAACCTCCACAAAGGGAGTCTCAACTGCAAGAGACTCTGTGTAAGGCAAATTTCCCGATAAGGACATTTATTTTATAAAATTAGGACTGATGGGAGTGTGAGTCCTGCTTATTACTCCATGGGCTTTACAGAGTAATTATTGTTTTATCTGATGTTTAGAATGCTGACTTGTTTTACAAATCTGAATAATTAAGTCATATATGATGAATGGTGTTGCCAGTTCTGATTTAATGGGCAAAATTTCAAATGGATAACCAGCTGTATTTAGCTGTGATACTGAGTAAACATACACAGTTAATATATTATTTTAAAAACTAATCTCGAGCAGTAATGTTGTTTGTGACCATGATTTCACAACTACTAAGCCGCTGAAAATTCTTCCTGGTGATATAGAGATATAGTCACTCATAAATGTTAGGAAATCCTGTGTAAATTTGGTGACAGTAAATGAGAATTTTTGAAGAAATTTATGTTGCTTAATTTAATATTTAAGACTGGATTAACATTCACTTCTAGTTGGAGTAATTTTAATGTAGCACTAAAATTCAGTTTTGTTTTCTCATGAAACCTCAGTTTAAGAAAATAATTTTCCACCTTGAATTATATTCTTTCCATATCTAAATGTTCTTGGAGATCACGTATCAAAACCTCAGTCTTGGGTAAAGAGTATTAATGCTTTCTGTGGCAGAAACTGTTCGAATGTGCAAGGAAGGTGATAATTATTAATTCTGCCTGTTCATTTCTAATCTTACAGTGATAGCCATCCACAGTGTCTGAGATTATGATAGGAAGGTGCAGGGTTTTTAGGTGGGAGTGAAGCAGTTCCTATCCTATTAAATTGTTGGCAGGTTTTTGTTTTGTTTTTTTTTTTTTTTTTTGACTGCATATCCTGAAAAACAATTGTAAATGAGCGCTGACCTGACCAGACCACAGTATTAATGAGCTTTACTTGAAGTTAGCCTTAAAAATGCAGAGTCCCATAGCTCAGCTCCTAGAAAACACGACACAATGAATTGTAAGCTGGATTCTGATGTGTCACTGTTTTTGAGATGCACTCTTCTTTCTTTGTCCCTCTTTCTAGATTTAACAGCTATTTCAGGTATTCTTTGAAGTCAGTATCTATTACTGTTGGCATTTCAATGGCATATAATAGCGCATGTAGTATGTTCATCCTCTTCTCTTCTGAATCTAAACACGTCAATAACTTAAGCAGCTCACTGGGGATAAAACTTAGGTTTTGTGTTAGTAGTTTGGGATTTTTTCATATTACCA
>WHYT01014937.1:40248-53829 GCA_009806455.1 Tetrax tetrax | reverse complement strand
TTTTATTTCCTGATGATGTAACTACAAAACAATTCTCTTAAGTGATGATGGGAAGGCCAGATTAAATTTATTTTTTTTTTTTTCTAGTCAATGTTTTTCCTACAAAAGCCTTTCCTTTTCATATGTTTGTGTTTCAGCTAACACAATTAAGCAGTTCAATCAACTATTTTTAGTAAGAAGGTCTTGAAGAAATGAGTTGTTTGTTTTTAATATTTAGGAAAGAGGCAGGAAGCCAAAAAGTAGGATTTAGATTGAAGAGCTTAAAATGCGTCTCTTGTATTCCCTGTCCTTCGCTGTACACCTTGAATAAACATTGAGAACACAAGGAAGAAATACTCGGAATAGGCACAAAACTCATGGAAATTCCACTAAGGGTTAATAGGAGTTAATGAAAGAAACTCCTTTTGTGTTGATGAGTAAATTAGACTATTTTGTGCAGCTCTGTTGAGCTGCAGCTCTATTGAGCTGCACAAAATGCAGCCACAATTCATTTATTTGCAGCATTTGAATTTGGTCTTCAGATAAACTTTGGTAGAGCTTAAGCTGTCCTACTGCCTGCTTTTTTTGTGCCTTGTCATACTTGAACATAATGCTAACATAAGGCGATTTAGTTATTTGGGGGTGCTGTCTGTAGGTGTGAAGACAAATGGTGATTAAAATGTTTAGCATTTCATTAAGAAGGCAGACATCTCTTAGCTACCTTGCACATATTTACCCCGAGAGTAGCCTGAAAAAGATACTTATTCTTTAGGTGGAAAATTTCACCCAGCTCTTTGCACTGTCACTTGCTCAGAAGCATGCTGCTTGTGTGTATGGATGACCCTGTGGAGTCCCTCTTCTGAGTTTCTGAGAAGTTCAGATTTGGGTGCTTGATCAGAAAACTTCCGAATCTATTTAATAGTGCAATACATGTGTACTGATCCTTCCAAAAGGTTTTGAGAGATAATTAAATGTCTTATTTGAATATACCAATGGGCAGACCAGGATAATATTTTATTTCCTATTCTAAGGAGATTTAATAGCCAAATTCAAACAAAAACATAACTTGTCCTTTAGCTAAAATCCAGCTGTTCAATTGCTTGGCTAATGTTTTTTTGGGAACTAACATTTTGTATTGTTTTTCTCAAAACTATTGTGCCAATGTGGGTAATATGAATTACATAAAAGTTCATCCAGGTGACCTTCATATGGGGAACATGAACTTGACTTCATTTTCAGCTACAAAATGGAACTTTCTGCTGGGACTGTGTTTAAAAAGACAGGACAACTGCCAGTGTGAAGTACTGTTTTAGAGGAGGCTGTGGAGGATGCAGTATCCTCTTAAGATTTGCAGGGGGAGTCAGGCAAGTAGATCTGTGAAAGGTAGCTAGGAGTTAAATGTGCATTTTTTTTTTTTTTTCTTTTTGTTTTAACACCAATACTAAGTGTGTGCCAGCCTACAAATCCTTAGAGTAAAAACTACCGTATCTGTATTGTACTTTGGAATTTTTTTTTCTTTCCTTCCCTTTTTTTTTTTCCTGTATCTTCCCCTTCACCTGCACACCCCCTATCTCTCTAGTCTCTCTATATGAAAATTATCTGCTTTTTTGTTCTCCCAAATGAAACAGCTGTTGTAGACCATACATAGCTTTGAAGAAGAGGACTTCTAAAAAGCTGGTAATCAAAAATCTATCCTTACAGTCCAGTTCTGTTCTGGATGGAGTTGCTAGGAACATGGCTTGGATAGTGCTGGTGCTAAGTTTATTGGCAGTCTGGGGGCAGGCTAGAGCAGGGAATAAGGAATGCAAATTCTCTTGTTTATACATCTCTGTTTACAGCTGGGGACGGACAAAGCATGAACTTCTAGTTTCTTAATTAATTCTCCTCTGCAATACAAAAGTGCACATCTGTGACCTGCAAAACAGCTTTATCAAAGAGCATCAGCTGAGACTGTAATGACCTGACTTCCTTCTCTTGTATTGTCACAAGTTAATAAAGGACAGAGTACAGTAATATTCTAAGTCCTGTTAAGGAATTATATCATTAAAAATGCCAAATTTTGGTTTACTATAACATGAAAAGTTTGTTTATATATGAGGCAATGAATAGAGTTGCTGAGAAGCCCTCCTTTACTGCTTTTTTACAGTGTCTTCCAGTATCTGTAGGTGGAATCTTTGCGCTGCTGAACTTCATTGAAGGGAAAAAAAGCCTTTGGGCAGGCAGATATGCCTGTCTCATTCTCCATTGCTCCTTGAAAATGAATTTGGTTTCCTTAGTTACTAGACATAGTTGTTCGGATTTGGTGCATTTGCAAGTATTGTGACAGCAAAAGGAACTGTAGATTTGTAGAAATTAGAAACCAAATGAAAACCTCATTAGATCTCTTGGTGCATTCCCTGACAGTGCGGGGCTGCTCCCTGCAGCCTGCTGGCAGTGGCTTTCCTCTAGGCTCTCTGCGTATCGTGTTGTACTGTTATTTGTGCCCACATTCTCTCAAGGTTTTACTTGAAAAAAAATAGAAGCTGGAAAGATAGAACATTGTTAGCAGGCAGAGAAAAGATAGGACCAATAAGCTAAAAGACTTGGAGGCTGTTGTTTAGACTTTATCTTAAACTACCTGAATTCCTCCCATTGCTTCCATCCTTAAACAACTACTCTTTCCTTTTTCTTCCCATGACAATTAATAGCAGCAGTTCCAGTGTCCTTAAACCCATAATCTCTCTATTGCAGCATTTGACCCCTTCCTTTAGCCATTTTGTATCTAAGATAAATAAAGGAAATTAGAACTTGGGCCTCAGTTCAACAAAGCACTTAAAACATAGTCCCATGTATTTTTGTTGAAAAAGGAAAGGCCTTCAGCATAAGCTTGATTTTAACAATATATTGAAATGCGTGGCTGAATCAGGCTCTTGGTCCCATTTACTTCATGAAGATATTGTTGAAGCTTGAGCTTTTGAAATTCTCAGTGGGGTCTAAATCTTTAGGTTGCTTTCATTTTCCAAAAATTGACATCTGCAGGAGTACAAATACTGTGAAAGGTTTTGTTAGCATTTTACATTACTTAAAGCCATTTGCTTTTTTGGAGATGGTCTGCTTAAGCTTTGCAAATGACGCTGGAGAACTGAAACACATGCAAGATTGACAAGTTGAATTTTAATGACTTGCATAAATGGGATCTAATGTTTAATATTTTAATAACTCATGTAACTTCAAGGGTTTTTCTCCTTTGGATGCTCAGCCTTGTCTCTGATGTGTGGGAGTTTTGACATTAACTCAGTGGAAGAAGGTTCACTCTTTAATTATTTCTTGATCAAAAATTTTTATCCAATTTCTCTTTATTATTTCTTCTAGCATTCTAATGCATTGATTAATAATATTAAAAAGGGAAATATGGAGGCTATAATGGCTAAATGACCGTCTGAAATGCCCTGAGAACTGATAAATTGTGTGTGGAAGGCAAGGGGGAGAAGCAAGGGAAAGTTCTAAAGATAACATTTTTTAGATTCATGTGTCTTTTACTATGGACCATGGATGAAGAGAGATTCATATCTTCATTACTGTGTGTTTTTAATTTTTTTGGCAGCAGGAAGAAATATTTTCCCAAGCTCTCCTATTGTTTGCAGATTCCATTATTCTCCCTTTTTTGGCAGATACAAATAAAATTCCTAGCCAAATATTAGGGATAATTAGATCCCTTTTTGTTGGGCGCTGCCTTGAGAAGTTGATGACTGCATCTCTTAACTACTAATGACTTTGCTCCTAAGGAGAACTGGGAAGTGCTCCATATCTGCTTGTGAGATGGTTTCCTCTTCTATATGAGACCAAGATAAAACTTTTTACAACAACAAAGTTGTTTTTTTTTGTGCGACAGAGCTTAATTTGAGCAAAGATTAATAGAATTTAATTTCCATGCCTTCCCCTAGCCGGTATAAACCATATATAGCCAAGTAATCTTTTCTCCATAATAAAATGAGATAACATTCTTTAGTCTGTGAAAACTGTGCACAACAGTGTATTTTAAGAAGCAGTTTGGACTTGGAGGTTGGTTTTGTTTGTGGTGTTCTGCATTGAGATTTTTTTTTATCCTGTCCCCCCTGCCCCTGCAAGTATGCCTGTATAGTTGAGCTATTTCTGGAAGCATGACAGCCATTTCAGTATTAATGCAATAGCACAAGTGAGTTGTAATCATGTGAAGACTGTTGTGGTGATGTACCTTGAAAGGTACTAAGTTCACGTCTGTGAATGTGCTTAGAAGTAGAACAGATTTTAAATGTCTGTCTTTAGTCATTAGACCTCAGAAAAAAAATGTGACACTATGTAATTAGTTGCCTCCTTTTCTTCATCTGTCTCCTTTGAAATTCAGTCAAAGCAAGATTCTTCATGTAGAACTTCAGGGAAATGGTTTGACTCGAAATATTTTGAGCTTCAAATCTGACTCCACATGAATCCCTGTCTCAGGTCTTTTGTATGTGTTAACCTAAGCTGTAAATTGAGTCATTTTGTTCACAGTGATTAAACCTCTTTCTGAGCAGTTTAATTCTTGTTTGAATAATAAGCACACAGGTTTGATTGAAGTTGACTCAGCTTTTTGCATAGACGTGAATTGAACATGGTGTCAATGGAGGATGCTCCTTTCAAAGCTTTGATGCAGATAAGGTGAAGAAGTAGATTAAGTTGTTGTAAGTTCCTTCAGTTCCTCGATGTCACTGACTATCTCTTCCCTTCTGTTTTTCCCTTCGCATCTATTGTTTCTTCACTTGTTGCTCGGTGATGCTGTTCCACTAACACCTTGGAGTGCAAAGCCCAGCACATGGGTAGAAGGGATTTGGCATTCAGTGCGTTTCTTACCAGTTGCAAGTTTTACAAGAGTCACTTGAGGCCGTGGTCTGCTTTGAGAGTACTAGCTTGTAAGGCACACGCTTAGGTGAATGCGGACTTGAATGCAGCTTAGGAACTGTAAGAAGGGTTGTTGAAGCCATTGGTGTTAAACATATAGGAGCACAAAGTTGTCATACTCTTCTCTTTTTTTAGTGGTTAAGTAGAGAGAATTCAGGATCAAAACGTATCATGAGTCTTTCATTTCATTGTTATAATTCTCATGAGTAGGCTTCCCTTGCCTCCTACAGAGTAACCTAGTGAAAATGTAGCTGTTAAAGAAAGTTTATCTGAAAGGTAGTGAGGCTGTAAAAAAATGGCTATGGATGCTAAGGAAGGCAGATTTGCAAGGAGAGAAAATATTTTTTGTTGGGCTGCCTACAACAGACTAGTAAAACACAAACATACTTGTGGGTCTACAGGCCCTTCTTTGGGTCTTTAGATGCTGGCATTTATGTTAGGAAACCTACATAATAAGACACTTTTTTTTTTTTTTCCTCAATAATTCCTCCCCCCTCCACCTGCCTTTGGATTCCTGCTAAAAAATACATTTTAAAAGGTTTTCCTTACTCTCTGTAATTTCAGTAGCAGTATACTAGTCCCTGTTTAAAGCACAGTACTTAAAGTTATTGGTGATTTCAATACCTATTCAAGGAATCTGTATTGAAATAATGCAGAGGCAAATGTACCCCATACAGGCCATTTGGGATTGTGGATTCCTAGGGATGTAATATAACTTGTAAAACTTTTATCCCTTTGGGGTTCAGAATTGCTGAGTTATCTGATAAATTCGTAGTTCAGAAATGTGACTTAGTTGTGTGGTTCAATTCTCTGGTCTGGAAAAGTATTTACAGAATGTCTTGATCTCCTAGCATGTAGTCCCATGTCGTTCTTTGTGTTAGTATTGCCCACAGCAGGTACTGTTCAAGGAGTCTCTTGGGCTTGGGGAAATGTATTTAGCAGATTCAGACACTCCATAGCTGCAGAGTCTGCAACAAAAATTTCACAAAACCGTCGAGTGAAGAAGGGGAATAAATACAAAAGGGTATTAATTTGGCTTTTTTACGGCAGCCTGCATGAGACATGTCAGCATTAAGAACAGTTACCTGAAACTTAGCAATACTAAAGCTGTGTCTTTATCTAGGAACACATCTGATCTCGTATCTCTTGATGTTATGTCAACAGGATGGACTATTACTGAGAAAGTCTTTCAGGAGATGAACTAAATGCTTGAATAACCTACAGATTGTTTCATATTGAAAATTGTACTCAAGCACACAGAAGTGGTTTAAAGAAATTATCTTCCAGCGCCTAAAGGAAAGGCAAAAATTCCTTTTTAGTCCCTAAAATCCTATGCCCTTTAAACATCTTCCCTGAATCTTCCTCAGTGCTCTATGATTTGCTTTATTTTGTGGGGGTTTTCTTAGTTGTTGAGTACTTTATTTTTAATCTATTTTGTTCCAGTTACCTGTTGTTAGTTGTAAGGATGAAGTTTCTATTCCTTTTAATCTTGTTTCCCCTTGGTAACTTACTTGAAAGCATTCTGACAGAGCATCATTTCTGGCTTCGATTTGCTCTGGCCAATGAACCAAGAAGCTCATAATACAAAGATTAATATTAATTAGATGAAAGATAGTTACAGTCCATAAAAAGCTGTGTGTATATTAAGGGTATGATCATGATGAGCTGTGTAGAATTGATTCAATGTAGAGATGTATTGGATTCTTTCTTGTAGTGATACAATTTCGTATAAGAGAAATCTGAAGTGAAGTGGCTTCTTTCGCTATGAAATCTCTTGGTACATTTGATAATTGTTAATAATTTATCTTATAAACAGACTGTGTTATTAATGAAGAAAAAATTCAACAAGCTGATTTCTTGAATGGACTTCTATAATTTCAAATTGTTCTTGCGTATCTTTTTAACATAGCTGTGCTTTCCTAGCAAGGACAGTAAAACAAAATAACAGACCTTGGGTACTCTTAGGTGACTCTACAGAACAAAGATTCCTGTATGATAAATATGTTAATCTTTGAGTTGTTCCCCATGTGTGTCCCCCTGTTGGGTGTCATCCACCCACAGTAAATACCTAAGTGTATGTATAACTAAATATTTGTGCATAACTCTAGCCAGTAGCAAGGGTAGAGGGAGAAAAACAATTCTAGTTACTGTAATAAGGTCTTTATCATACTACTTGCAGCATTTTTGTGAAAATGACAGCACTTATTATTTACTTTAACTTTTTAAATTGATTCATAAGGAAGTGTCTGGATTCCATGTATGATAGAAAGAGGCCTAGGACTAGAAGTTGCAAAAGAATAAGTGTTTTCTGAATTCCTAAGGTATGTTGTAGTGATTAAACGAGACCTAGTTGTGTGTGTACTTCTTAGAATTTGATTAAAGTTGGCTTTTTCTACTCTAAGATGTCAATGTTTTGGGACACATGAAGTTTATTTCTTCTTTAATGCATTTTTGTTTTACCCTATTTGTCTTGTTTTATTTGTTTTTATTTCAGAATCTCCGAAGTAGATGAGCAAAGGCTATTCTCACATAAAACAAATCTGTCCTGCTTGATATTGCTGCCGAGTAAAGAGGAGCATACATGGATCCAACTCTACCAAAATAGGAGTTGTTTTGCTAGAAGCTTAAGGTGTGTCCAGAGTGACAGAAGGTTATACAGAGCTTGACAAGAATAAACACTTTATTTGAGGGTTATAAAATGCCTTTGACCTTGGGGCTTGGGAATGTAAGTGGAGCCTTAACTTGTAGCTATCTGTGTGCATCTAAATCAATGCAAGTCATGCCTGAAAGATGTTGCTATGTATAGTCTGCTCAGTGGTCAGTGTGGTGGGTGGTTAAAGTTCCTGGAGCAGTTCTGATGGGAATAGGTATCCCTGGAGCAGAAACACTTAAACATCAGAGGCTTGTGGAAACCCTTACCTCAGTGGCTTTCCTCAGGGAGAGCAGGATCTGAGTGGGAGGGATTTGTGAATTCTGGAACGTCTCCAGACCCTCTGGGAATTGCTCTGAAAAGTTTGCACATGCAAATATACACAAAGGAATTGTGGACACTTCTGAGCTTTTATGGATAATGCTTCCAAAGGATGTTAATTTCTTCCAGCTAGTTACTCTTTAGAAGTGACTGAGGGCTGTTTGTGATACCTTAGCTTTAAATGCTGTATCAGAATGTGTTCCAAATGTATTGATGTCACAGAAATTTGGGTTGTTTAACCAAGCTTTGACTCATTACTTTCACTTCAGTGTTCTGGAAAATCTTTATTGGAGAAGTCTTCTCTATTTTAGATATCTCTCAAAAGCAGGAAAGCTATCCATTTTTGGTTGTGAATTCCTACAGGCTTCAGGGAATAGCATTAGTATCCTAAGTACTACAAAAGGAAGATGGGAAATAGTGTTTGTGGATCCTTTTGCAAGTATAATAATTTAATGATTTTCAGAACTGCAGGGAAAGTGGTAGAGCAAATCACCCTGTAAAGCTTTGGGGTTTTTTTAAACTACTTCACCAGATATTAACAAGTCTTTGCTGTTCTCTTCTTGTGCTATTCTCTGCTCATCTCTGATTTTTAACTGCATCCAGGAGCCAAAAGCAATAAAAGAGGCTAACAGTTGTCAGGTGAGGTTCGACTTTTCCTTTGTCATGTTGAAAGAAGAAAATCCATGAGTGGATTATTGGAAGGTGGAGGGAGGACCATGTAAAGATGCCAATGTCTAATGGAGTGACTGAGAAGGAATGATGAAGAGGCATTTTTAGCATTTGTACTGGAATGCAGGGAGGCTTATGATTGCACTTTTGTTCCCTAAGGGAGGTCAATGGGAAAGGGAAGAGGTCCAGAATCAGGAAGTAGTCCACACAGTCTCAAATGCATACTTTTCACTTTGGCATTAATCTGACGTTAGAAATTAAAATGGCTGTGTCTTGCATTTCTGCAGGGAATTATCTTGGGAATCTTTTATTTCAAGTAGGGCCTATTTATTGCTGTCAATTGCATGGCATTGGAGATAGTGAAAATGGTCACCTCTTTCGCAATGAAGAAAAATGTTCACTGTTTTCCAGTAGAGCTTTGGACTTGATTTGTCTGTCTTAATTCTTCTGACCCTGATGAAGTTCTCTTTCCCTCTCACTATTCTTAGTAACCTCTTCAGTGACAGTGATTTTACTGAGTTGATAACAGAATTTTATTGTTGTGTGATTCTTCTGGTGAATATTTGAATGATTTGCTTTCAATAAGCTTTTTTTCTCTTTTAAAAAATACTTCTTCATTGACCTGAAATAAGAAAGCTGCTATTTATAAATCCCCATGAGGTGACGGTCCTTTTAAAACTGTGTGTGTGCGTGGTCTTATGGCATTCATAGGCTATTACTGTTTCTACTTTGAACAATGAATGTACTGGGTATGTGTTCACTTGCAACATTTGAATGTAAATCCCAGGTCAAACACCTTCATAATTCTTAAGCTACGGGTGTGTTGATACAAGTTGATTTTACATATAACTTATAAGAATTACACTAATCCTGCATGTGTTCTTCGGACTGCTGCCTTTTGGGCATATGCATTGCTGAGAGAACATTTTTCACATTCTTATCAAAAAATACAAGTTCAGAGAGGGTTTTTATTCTGTTTTTTTGGGAACTTGCAAACTTCAACAGAAGGTAGGTTGTTCTGGGTGTTTTTTTGTGTGATTAGTTTTAAAGAAAATTGGGATTCTGTTTTTGGTATTGGAAAGTTTGTAAGAGCTACAGAGCAAACAAGCCAGAAAGGGAGGGAGAGCTCTCCAGCAATTGAATGGTTGAGACTGCAATGTGCTTGGGCTCTTGAATTGTGTGGCTCTCAGTGGGCATGCTCAGATGTTTTGTTATTTCCAAAGTAACATTACATCATCTTATTTGCAAAGTCACTATGCTATAGTTGTCTTTACATCCAAAAGAGCTCTCAAGTGGGATATCAAATGCACGTATGACATAATAAGAACAAAGTCTTTATTGGTTGATTGTACCCATAGGGTGGGATGCTGAATGGTAGTTGCATATGGAAGATATAATCTTGCAAAATTAACCATTTCCTAACCATCCTATCAACTACTATGAAGTGAAATAATAGACTGAGGATTCATTCAGGAAGGATGCAGCCAAAGAAAATAAGATTTCAGATTGGTTAAGAGTTGTCCTTATTTCTGGAAATGTACTTGAATGTATTGAAACAAACAAAAAGAACTAGAAGAGTTTTACAGATATGTTTCTAGACTGATTTGCTGAAGTTTCATATGATGTAATGCCTATTGTTAATGAATTCAAAGGAGGCAGACCAATTTCCACTTGGTCTGTGGTTTAAAGTTATTGGAAAATGATCCACTTAAATTTTTTTTCTTTCCAGTATTTTTGTTATGGAATATTAAATTTGTCTTTCTGAGCTAATTTAAGCACTTTTTAGAGTTACTCACTTTTTAAGGAGCATATGTACAAAATTATTGGTATGTGTCTGGCAATTTTAATCAGCCCAGTTCAGAACTGATCTGGTTTTTAGTAAGATCTTTTTTTTGTGTGAAAGGTATGATATGGAGTTTATAGTTCTCAAGCTGTATAAAAGTGATACCAAAGTTTGGTCTTTTATTGATTATTGTGGTATTTTGTGTGATCTCAGTCTATTTTTAATGAACCTGGACTTCATAAACCTTGTCCTAAGTAAAATAAATACGTAAGTCCCTACTCTGTGGAAAATGAGACCACATCTAAAAAACCAGAAAAACATTTAAAAGTCTGAGCTTTATGTTTTGATGATCTACGGATGATTTTCTGTGTTTTCTTAACATAGTTTTTATGGATGGTGTCAGGGTAAGATTGGACCAAACTTTCAAATTAAAACTCCTAGTCGGCCTTTTGGTATGTGTACCTTTGAGACGGGAAAGTGTTTTTCAGTGACTGACTGAACCCAAGGCTGTGGATTTTGCTCCTCTCTTCCTCTTGCCCTACTCCTAGACTAAATAAGGCACTAGTCAGAGTCATCTATCAATATTGACTTCACTTTTGAGATGTATTTCCTGAAGAGTGGGAACTTGTTGGCAACTTCTTTGTTAATGTGCCTGTCCCAATGTATTCTCAGAAATAATAAATTTGATTTGGTGTTTTCACAGAATCCCCCAGTTCTTCTCCGGAGCAATTCCAGGTGGTCAGTACTCCCATAAAATCTTGAAATAAGATAGTGATTTTGAAAGTGTTGGCCTCAAAATATTTGTCTTGATCCTTCAAGGAAAAGTTGCATGTAAGTGTGTAATACTGAAGATCCTTAAGTGGAAAGGAAGGTATGCACTGCAAAGACTTATTTAAAACTTCATTGTATTTTTCTCCATTCACAGCAGACGTGTAGTTCTTAGACTTTTTTTTTGTCTTTCATCCACAGGAAAGCTCATCGATGAGTACTCAGTAGGCTTAATTAATATAGTTAATATTCGGTTTTTTTTGATGAAAAAAGTGAGTGCAGGTTCCAACTGTTATCCATGGATGGGCAATAGGTGGTGTTTAGCATCCTAAACCAGCTTGCTTTACTTGGACTTAACAGCACTTCTGTTTAGAAAAGTTTGGGGTGTGCGTGTGTGATATTTTCTCCCTGATAGTTAATCGTGTAAGCATCCTTCTGTTTCAGTCTCCTAGTGATGTTTATACCAGTTGTGGAATGTTAGTGGATTATTAGTTAATTGTAGATTATTAGTTAATTTAGAGAGCTAAATATACATTTTACTGATATGTGTTTAGTAAAAGAAGATTTCCGACCTGTTCCACACCCTGGATTTTGGTAGAAAAACATCAGCCTGTGGGATTTCTCTCTTTTGGCAGTGGAGCTTGCCACATGACTTTCTTGCCTTTTGGCTTCTCTAATGTTAGCCTGAATATGCCTTTTTCTGCAAAAGGACCAAAGAACTTTTACAACCCCTTATTAACAGTAGGTCATCCGAAACTTTCTGGAATGCAATATTTGCTGCTTTACTCTGCTGACTGTATCTTTTGTTTATATGCTTTTTGAAGAAATTTAAATTGAAAAACAACTTGAAGTGTGTTGTGGGGCTCTTTTTGTTCATTTTAGTGATAGAATTAAGTGATGGAGGATTTCTTCAGTTTTTCACTGCTGAATCAGCATAAATGTGAGAGTTTGAGCTATGTTCTGCTATGTTTATGTTTGTCAACAAATATTATAATTGCTTATTAACTTCCAGAAAAAGATGAGGTTGGTGTCAGTAAGGGCAAAAATTTGTGGCACCGAAGAAAGAAGAGCAACATAACATCATTTCAGTTTAGGGCCAGTACTCTGAGAATTAAGGAAAAGTATTATTCTGCATGAACTGCAGTTGGTTTCGTAGGATACCTTGGAAGTAACAAACTTAAAAGCCTGGGATGACAATTATATTTAAAAACAAGTTAAAAATAACCCAGCATGTCCAGGAAGAGTCACTCAGTAACAAAACACGGTATAAGAGTAAGATGTGTTGGACAGTTTCCATTCTTAGCATGAACCCATGTTTTTAAGTAATTAACAACATCCTTTCAAATTTAGAAATATAACAGGTTTTAGGCTGTGCATATTTCTTGGTTTCATTATGCTCCTGATTATTTAAATGGAAGCAAAATGTAATTCTTTGGCCTCTGATTATACAATTTAATTAATTTTCTGACATTGACTATATGGTTCCATTTCTTTTTTCCCCTTGAAAATTTCTGTCTGTATCTTCTCACGTTAAAAAAAACCAAACAAAGACACTTCCTACCCCCCTGCACAAAAAAAAACCAAACAACCAAACCAAAAAAAACCACCAAAAAACCCCAACAACAACAAAAAAACCAAACACACCCCCCCGAACCCAACAAGAAAAGGAAAAAAAAATATAGTATTCCCACATGGCAGTTTGGATGCTGATAATCAATGCAAGCATTAGAGAAGAAAATAATGAAGGTATTAGTTTTTCTTTTTTAATTAATTTTAGTTTAGTAACACTTTTCATTTCCTGAAAGAATTTTTTTTTTTTAAACTTCTCTTGAAACTATCCAATACATCTACTTTTTTTGCACTATGTTTGTCATTGAGTGACTCCTGGAAACTCTTGGTTATTTTTAACCTATTTTTTAAAAAAATATTTCTTGATTGACTAACTTCCTGTTACCCCTTATTTAATGTTAGCAAGGTTGAAAGGCAGCTGCTGGCATCCATGTTAGTGGATACCTTTTTTTCTAGTGAGTTATTAGGGTGCTGAAGACACTGCATCCTCATGGGCTGTTACGCAGCTGGATTTTCAGCGTGCTGCAAGAACCTCCCTGAGGGGCATCAAACTAGCCTGCTTTTTGGTTGTTTGTGCATCCTGTTTTTTCCCCTCCATTCATCTTTTACCGATTTCCTACTCCACCTTGAAGAATTACGTGCGTGACTTATCTTTTCATGGCCTTCTCTTGAGGAGAAAAAGAAGAGCGCGGGTAATGCTATAGATGTTTTTTGAGGTCCACTGCTCTGGAACTGTGAAGTGTGCACCCAGCCTGACCCCGGGAAGCAGGAGTTGCAGGGAGAGAGGCTGCAAACCACTGGTAAACTGAGCAGTGAGTTTACAAGAAAAGAATGTTGGATCACCAGTGTTGGTGCTTGGGTAAGCAATTCACAAAAGAATCCTCCATCTGGAAACTGAAAGAAGAAAAAGTTTATTTAAGGTGGCCTTTAAAAAAAAAAAAAAAAA
>WHYT01014937.1:20058-40228 GCA_009806455.1 Tetrax tetrax | reverse complement strand
TTTTTTTTTTTTTTTTTTTTTTTTTTTTTTTAAAACACCTCCATTATTAGTACTCTGTGTTACCAACTAACACACTGAAAACTTGAGAAATCTGAGCTAGTTTCTTTGTCAGAGTAAATGACATCACAAATACTGGTAGGAAAAGGAATGAAAACAAATGCTTTGAAAGGAAACCTATTTATGTTATTTTATTTGTCACCCATGCTAGCAAAAAGCCAGGAAAATGCATCTGGAGTTTGTAGAAGTCTGTGGAGTTGATCAGGGGTTTGTTTTTGTTTGTGGTTTGGTTTTTTTTTTTGTTTTTCCTCTCCCTTTTTATAAATACGTGGGAGGAGCGACCTGGGTTTTTTTCCCTTTTTGTTTTTAAACAACAAAAATTAATAATATACTACTTGTTTTGGAGGAAAGACGAGACATTTTTAAAGATGTTTCCGGAAAATAATTACATATACTCTATTTGGTAACTTTTATAGGTTTTCTTTTACTTAAATGTAAATGCATTCAGTTGTCCTGTATTGTGGTTTTTTGTTGGTTGATTTTTTTGTTTCAGTAAGTTGACTTTGGAATCACTTCCATGCATGCAGAATCCTGTAACTAATTACGCGTGGACTAAAGTGATGCAGGTCAGAAGGGACAAGGACTTCTATACTTGTTGTGAGGCCCTGCCTCCTAATTATGAATCAGCTTTGTAGAGTGTATTTAAAGACATTTGGTCCTTCTACTGTTCTGTTTTAGTCTCAGTTTCTGATTGAGTAACTGCTAAGGAGGCAGCTATGTTTTGTATCATAACCCCTTCAGCCAATTTGAGTTTTTCCTTGAATTGGATATCACACCAGCATTAAGTGCTGTGAGGACTTGTCCTGTTTGAGGTGGAGCTTTTTGCTTCAGTATGTTGGTTAAAACTTATCAACTAATATCCGCTGTCAGGTGGCAGAAGAGGGTCAATGCATAGCTCTTAGGTCATTATATTCCACCACCATGAAACTGTAGTCACAGGATATGACATATCCTTCTGTAGATCAGCTAAGCTGTAGGAAGTTGTTCTTACCAGGAGACTTGGCAATTAGTTGCCCTATAAACAGTTGCTCTTTTTTTGGGCTGTTGGCTACTTTAAAACACTTTGTGTTTTAAAGTATAGACATGTAGCTCTGACTTCTGAAAACATGCCTGATTTTTGCCTACTTTGTGGAGAATTCAGATAGAGAATCTGTTCACGTATCAGTGGATTGATAGTCATTTGATGTTTGTGAATACATCATTTTTGAGAAAAACTTGGCCAAGTGTGCTCCTTAGAACTAATTCAGGAGGTGGTTTGGGTATTTGTTGCAAGAGTTGAATGGTGAGGGGCGAAGGAGCTGGTTGTTTTCCATGCTCTGAATTAAGATCCATCTGATGCTCCATTTTCAGCAGACTGCTTTATTTGTAGACTCAACTAGTGATACAATACAAAATTAGTATCTTCCCATATTTAATTTATATGGGATTTGCCATCAAAGTGTTGGGAGAAGCCATCTTCAATCCTGGTCTCCTTGGATTTATCAGCATTAGAATTGTGGGGCATTAATGAGAAGTGTAGCTGTCTGCTTCACTTACAGACCTGCTGATCTGAAATCCCATTAAATTTGCCAGCCAGAATTTGAAGTGGAGCAATCTCGTAATGCGTTACTCCCTACCTTCCTTAACAGAACCTTATTCTTGATTCACTTCATGCATCTTTCTACAGGACGGTGTCTAAAGATCTAACATATTGCAAGGATGACCAGAAACAATTTAGCTGGTTCTAAAAACA
Source organism: Tetrax tetrax (assembly GCA_009806455.1). Classification (NCBI taxonomy): domain Eukaryota; kingdom Metazoa; phylum Chordata; class Aves; order Otidiformes; family Otididae; genus Tetrax; species Tetrax tetrax. Next base: position 38,439 of record WHYT01014937.1, on the reverse strand, counting down.
GTAGCATGATTAGTAAGTGCTGGTCTGCCTGTTTTGTGTCATACCTGTGCTGTTATACAGCAGTGGGTATGAGCTGTTTTGAGGAGAGTCATAAATTGATCTGATTTTTGGAAATCACAGTCGTGTTTGGGTTCAGCCTGTCTTTTCTAATGCTGAGAAGATGGGATGTTCTCTCAGCTGAGACTTCTAACAGGGATAGATTTGAGCTTCTTAAAAATTTAGACTTCTTTAAATCCTATTGTTCAGTGTCATTGGAGTGTTTTTTTTCAGGATTTAATACAGGCTGTGTTTGTTTGCTCTAGTGGGATGAGTTCTTTGGGTCTTGGGGATTCAGTTTTCTTGTTTACTTCCCCATCCTGGCCAGATTGCTGCTGTTGTAGATTCTTTTCTGTGTTGAAATTTTGCATAGAGATGATTAAGAATTGCAAATGGTAGAGCTCTCTGGATAAACTAAAGAGGCAACAAAAGTAGTGCTTTGAAGGCTTTATTGCAAATGGTAATTTGAAGTTTGTAAATATTCTAAGAGGAGGATGCAACATGATTAGAGTAGAGATGCTATGTAAATATTAGCTTTTTAAAGTCTAGAATGTCTTCTGATGCTATTTTGTACCATTTCCTTTTAAGCAGATTGTTTGCGTGTTTTTAAAAGATGTAAACTCCTAGGATGTTAGCTAATCAGTGTGGATAAATTAAAGTATATAAAAACAGCTTACATGTAGACTAATGATTTAAATATTCCAACAATGTAAATAGATGACAGTAACGGAAACCTAAACTCACCTCTTGAGATTATGGTCACCAGGTCAGGAATTTTATATTTATGCTTGATTCCTCCCCTCACCCCTCCCCAGGAACAGGCATTGCAAACTCCTTTCCCTTTGCTTCCTCCCCATTCCAGGAATCCAAAACATCCTAAATTAATTTTTTTTTTTTTCACATTTGTTTGTGTTTTAGGGCACCACCAACACCCATTGCTATTTCATAATGACTTAGTGGTAGAGAACAAAAAGATAGCCTAAACTAATTTTAGTAAAATTCACTTTAGTATTTCCTAGTATTTTTTTTTTTTCACTAATTGCAGATAGAGATTTTTCTGGTCTTTTCAGCATGTTGCCAAAGAAAATGAAAAAGGAGATGTGAAATGTATTTCTGTTTTTAAGGTAGAAATGCAATACATTGCTATGTGCAACTCATTTTATTTTATTTGTTGTGCTTGCAGTAGGAACTCCTGTTCATCAAACAGCCAAAGTCTAAAACATGGCACAGTTTGAAACCTTTACTCGCTTCAGTAACCTACAGCAGTTCAAAATGTCCCAGCACAAAAAAAAAGACAGTGGTGGGAAGTGTAGTGTGACCTTTTCTACATGTGATGCTTTGTGGTTTTTGTTGAGACTGCCAAATAGAAGACAATCTGTAAGCATAAAGCTTAGCCAAATCTAACCTTGTTTGATGGGAAAAGAAGAAAAATGGCAAAATCACATAACATTCCTAAATGATATTTTTGATAAGAAATGACAGGTCAAACTTTCTTGTATTCTTTGAGAGGAATAAGCGGCATATGGTGCAGCTACCAAAGCTGGTGTCAGAATGAATGCATTCTGGGGCGGTGTGCAGCAGCACCAGGGAGTCCTTCTTGCCTCCTGACTCTCACAGCTTCAGTTGTTTCTTTCCTCCCAGGCAATGTATTGCCAGTACAGTTCATAAGAACAACAGATAACCTACAAGCTTGCAGGACATGTATTTCGTACAGCACAGTCTATAAGGAACCCTGTGCCAGAGCTCATCCCAAGTTTGTACATTTAAGGATAACTTGAGGCTTTCGGTTGATAAATATCTCTTCCCAACTGATTTCTCCAAAACCTCATTTGAGATTAGGAGAGTCAGTCTGTGGCCATCAGGGTTGGGCATGGCCTGCCAGAACACTTCACCAGGCTTTTTTCCTTCTACTATCATTCCTTAAGGCAAGGTGTCCTGTGTGGGCTTTATGAATTACCCAGAAGGCCTGTAGCCCCTTCTCTGCAGTCCCCATCTGTGAGATTAACGTGTGTATCATGTTGGAGGGCGTGTGCTTTAGAGGGAACACCAGCATTTTGGTCATGTGATGCAGTCACACAACATTTTGTGTGATGTTAGGAAGAGACATTGGGGTTTGGACCTTAAACAGCCTCATGGCAGATTTTGTTGGCCTGTCCCGAGAGAAAGGCTAGGCACTTTTTCTCCAATTTAGTAGAATGGTTTCTTTTGCTGTTCTGTTTTTAATTTGTTTTTTCACTCTCTCCTTAAGGCTTCCTGACTCCTTTTCACAACCTGCTTTCTCCTACATATGGTTCAAAGGCACTTACAGGTTTTTTTAGAATAAGTTGTTGGATACCTAGGAAGTACCTTTCATCATGCATTAGCAAAAATCCTAATTGGGTTCAGTACTCTTCACAGCTTGCTGATGTGATATTATCAGTAACACATAAGCTGGCCACACGGAAGTGTATGTGTGAGTACATGTGTATATATACACATACAGTCTCCCTTTAGTCCTGATGCAGACTTCTAGCTAAGATTCCAACTTTGGTAAGGCACGAAGTAAAACTCTCCTTTGCAAGAAAGAGGATACTGAGAATGTCTGTGAAAAGGCTGGCTAGAGGCTACAGGGTAGCTTTGATGGCTCTGACTCGTATTCCAGACCATCAACAGAAGTTGCAAGTGGAGGCCATGAGGCCTGTTGAGCTGGCAGTGGAGATACGGGTAGACCGGCAGCTGAGCAGATGCTGTTTCAAAGAATTGGGTGTTCCCTGTGTGACACATGTGCATACACCTTTAGAGTGGGACATGCATGAATGGCATGTCTTAAAGGATGAGGACAGCTGTTGAGTAAGAAATCATGCCTTCTGGCAAACCCTCCCGCCTCTGCACCTTTCCTCTGCACAACTGATGAAATGCTGTATTTTGAGGAGCATTAGTATTGTCTGCTCCTTAGAGCATATGTGGTGCCTTGAATTTCTTCAGGTGCACAATTAAATAAACAAGATTCAATTAACAGCCACAGTATATTCTGAAAGGCATTTATATGAAATGACACAACCTCCCTTTTTGTCCTAAGCAGGGCCAGAGTAATTTGTTCTATGATGTCTCATTTTGTTTTCCAAGAAGCGTATTTTTATGTTAATAGAGGCTCTCTATAATGTGAGATAAACTAAAGAACAAGTCCCTTCCAACACTAACCATTCTATGATTCTAACAGTTCCTGAACAGCCTTCACTCACCATTCCTGATGCGTTGTGTATGATGCATTTGATTGTCTCTTAATATATAAAACAAGAAATCATGCAGAGAAAGTAGACCAATGAGTGAATACATAAATGTGTATAGAAAGTTTACTGTCTATGGACACTTCAGTTCAAAGATGGAACGCAATAAAGAACATCAAATGTGCAAAACTGTGTAATAAAAGGTATCTCAATATACATATGTGCAAAAATATGAGCATGATTATATGCATATGTATGTATATATATGGGCCTATGTTCATCTAATGCATTAAATGTCAGATTCCCAAAAATGTGTGACGAGAGAGGACTGTGTCAGCTCATGTCAAGGCAATGTGCTTTAGTAATTTCTCCATCCCTGGAGAGCTTATTAAACACTAAACAAAATGTCTCAGAATGTAACTGAGTGTTTTACATTATTCACTTTTGTTTGGCTCTCGACCAGCTTCTCACTGCAGAGGGCTATGGCAAACAAAACCTGTAATTTACACTGACAATGAGAATACACAGTTTATTCTGCTAGCTTCTCAACTCAGAGTTTTTATAAAGTAAACACTCAAACAAAGCTCAAGTTCTTAATATAAACACGTTTTGTAACCCTAAACTTAGCCAAACAGTTAGAAATCAAATAGCGATTGTATTTTTTTCCCATTCCCATGAAAAGGTCGTTGTACATTTTTTCCTTTCTTTTGCTGATAGATAGGGATATCCCAACTTGAATAATGAGAAAAGACAGTGGTAATCTAATAACTTTTCTTTTTCTTTCTCACATTTCTTCTTTTTTTTTTTTTTTTTAACCATGTGGGCTTAGCACCAATTTCCTAACCATTTTATCTTTTATTTCCAAGTGTATCCATGTGAGAATTGACACAACTGCCATCATATGTTGCGTATCTACTCATCATGTTCCACTTGCTCCAAACTCAGTGCAGAAGGGAAGTTAGTGGGCTTCTATAAAATCTGTAATTTCCAGATATTTCTGGGATTTTGCTGTTTGGGTGGTTTTGGGGGTGGTGGTTTTTTTTGGGTTTTTTTTGGTTTTTTTTTATTTTCCATTTGCTGAATTAATCTTCTTGCAAAAGGGTGTTTGGTCCTCCGTAAGAAGTGAAATGTGAAGTCTGATTGTGTAAACAGAAGTAGAATGGTCAGAAATCTGAATGGGCAGATACAGTAGTTGTGAAGTGGTTAACCTGGGTCAGAGTCAGTGGTCAGTACCAACACAAGAGGGAGAGGTACAAGAATCATAGAATGGCTAGAGTTGGAAGGGACCTTCAAAGGTCATCTAGTCCAACCCCCCTGCAAGAAGCAGGGACATCCCTGACTAGATCAAGTTGCTCAGAGCCTCATCCAGCCTAGCCTTGAACGTTTCCAGGGATGGGGCATCCACCACCTCTCTGGGCAACCTGTTCCAGTGCTCTACAACTTGCATTGTGAAAATTTTTTTCCTAATATCTAGTCTAAATCTACCTCCCTCTAATTTAAACCCATTACCCCTTGTCCTATCACAACAGGCCCTACTGAACAGCCTGTCCCCATCCTTCCTGTAGGCCCCCTTGAGGTACTGGAAGGCTGCTATGAGGTCTCCCCAGAGCCTCCTCTTCTCCAGGCTGAACAGCCCCAATTCTCTCAGCCTGTCCTCATAGGAGAGGTGCTCTAGCCCTCTGATCATCTTCATGGCCCTCCTCTGGACCTTCTCCAACTGGTCCATGTCCTTCTTATATTGGGGACTCCAGAACTGGACACAGTACTCCAGGTGGGGTCTCACTAAGGCAGAGTAGAGGGGGAGAATCCCCTCCCTCGACCTGCTGGCCACGCTCCTCTTGATGCAGCCCAGGATGCGGTTGGCCTTCTGGGCCGCAAGGGCACATTACCGCCTCACGTTGAGCCTCTCGTCCACCATCACTACCAAGTCCTTCTCCTGAAGAAACTGTGCTGCAAATGATTGTTATAAATGTAGTAAACAGCCCAGTAAAGATTTATCTTTCAAATTGCCTATTTGAAGAGAGATTACAGAAGGGAGTAGTGACTCTAGCTGAGTTATCTACAAGTTACCACTTTTGTAGTGGGATTTTAGTCCATGTTAAGACACCTAAATTTGGTCAGTTGAGGAGTTGAGTGTACGTGTCATGAGTACATTTCTGTGGACGATGCTGGGAGCTTAAGTGGCTGCCTCACCACAGAGGTATCTGAACAGAGTCACTTACTTTAGATGTCTTCATCTCTAAGTTGAGTCATGCCTTTGGTGTCAAACATGGAACAAAGTTTACATTTTGTTTCTGAACATACTTCACAACTACCGTTGAAAGCAGAGGGGGGAACATGAGCACTACGACGGCAAAATTTGCTCTGTGTTAAGTAAGCTTACTAAAAGGTGAGGTAATAGACCTACTGTAATATAGTCTGGATACCTTGTATAAGAATGGAGAAGCAGAAACGTTATCTGAAGAGGAAGGGAATGTTAAGATTCTTTTGGGGCTACAATCAAAAGTAAGTGTTTTGCCATAATGACTGCAAAAAATAAGTACCCTTAGTAAACATGATGACAAGAAACAAAAAGAAAATGAAATTGAATTATTTTAATACTAAATATATATATATATATATACAGATGGATCAAACAGAATAAACTTATTTTTTAAAAAAACCCCAAACCAATGCATAGTGCTTTCGTAGGAATCTGCTTAGCGTATACTTTATGAATTGTAGTACATAGTTATGTACTCTTTACCTTATGTACTTGTCCTGAATGCAATGACAGTGAGTAAGACCAGTATTGGTTTACGGTGTTCTGTCATCGTTCCGTTTTATGCTTGAGGAAAGTGAGGTGTTAGTGTTAAATAAGGAAGTATAATGACTTCTGAAGTGTTATACTGCAAACCATCAGCTTTTCCCTTTTCTGCTGAAATTATAACAGCTGAACAAACAAGATAACATGAGAAGAAGTTTCTTAAAGAATTAAGGTAGAGGTCTGGATGCTATGAGAAAGTGGAAGGGTGTTCAAGTGGTTCAGGATGTTTTTTTTCTGCATTCATAATCTCAGTGTCGTCTTGTATTGGAATCCAAGTGCTCCTATGTCCTATTTCTTGAAGATATTACAGTGTCTTAAACATTCATCATATACATTTTGGATTCAACTGAAGAGGACTTGTGATATGTTCTCTCCATCTTTTTTTGAGATAAATGTAGTTGAAGATGTTTTTAGTATTTTTCTTTTAGAAACAACCAACCTCTCCCACCCTTCTTGGAGGCAGGAGAGCTCTGCTTTATTGGGAATAATTTTTAAAAGCCTAACTGTTCCAGTGAGCTCTGCATTTTCATTCTGCTACCCGTTACTCTTATGAACTGCTCCATGCCTGAAATCGTTGCAAAGTCTGGCTGCAGTTCTCTAAAAGGGTGAAGGCTGCATGCCTAAGCTCTTTTGAAACTATGACCCCCACATGCTACTACTTATTTATTGAAAATTTGACTAAATGTTTCATTATAGGTATTTTCAGGAGACTTATGCAGGATTCCCATAACCTCATTCTTTGATTTTTAGAAAGAAAAGAAGGAAAGAGTGAAGGTTGTGATGTTCTACAGCTATGTGGAATATTCAGCTTTTGCAATAGCAAATCAAGATTCTGATTTTACTTCTTAATTTGAGTGCAGTAAGGATAGGCAGCTGTTTCCATAAGATTTGTAAAACCAGCATTATTTTCTGTGGAAAAAAAAGCTGTTTGTATAGTGAAACAAAATTAATTATGGAAGTTTGTTTTATGGCCGGATTTTTTTAGTGTCAAATAATGTGCAAGCTCCTAGGCTTTCTCCCCTGTTAGGATGAACACAAAGTTTTTCTGCAATGTACTTTTACTGGGGTCAAACTGGACTCTTGCTTAATATCCTGGACAACAAAAGATATCCATTTTCAAGAACCCTGTAGGCATTTCGTAATTTAGAGGTCTTTGCTTCTTTCTTGCGTTTCATTTGAAATTAGCTGAGGGATGAGAAAAAACGGGATGATGATGGATAGGCACACAGCCCTAAGAAACTAAATGAAAAATTGGCCTTTGCAAGCATCTGTTTCAAACAATTCTAAGTAACTAGTCAGACCCTTGACTTTTGTTTTATGCACGTCAAAGTGCATGAAAAACATACTTCTGTCAGGAAAGGGGTAAATGAACTGCTGTGAGCTCAGTTAGTCTTGCTTCATTACAAATACTAGTATTAACAGGAGGATAGAAGGGCGACGCATTACTCAGTTTAAGGACAGATGGGGAAGGAGAACAGACTTGGCACGATTTTGCTTTCCTCTCAGCTAGCTAGAGTATTTTGTATTTGCCTGGTATCTATCAGTTCTCTTCCCTTTACTATAATTTCTTCTTCTTAGTTGGTGAATCAGACGAATTGGTCTTGAGTTCTGCTTGAGTTACTCCTAGAACCTCTTGCTAAAAACTAGTGCTGCCTCCCATTTCTCTGTTGCTTTTTCTTAAGGGAGGAATTACACATCAGCTAACAGTTCGTCGGTTTCTCATACAAGTTCTTGTAGAACATTTCAGTACCATTTAGTCCTGTTAAGGTGCTAGTAAGCTTGTTGCTTTGTGTTGTACAAATTTGATCTAAAGCTTTTTTCTATTATCAGTTTACTTCAGGTGGCTTCACAGACTTTATTCATCAGGAGAGTCTAATGTGAAAACCTCCTTGACTTCCCGCTGGAATATAATGCTGTCATTTAGAGAAAGATACAAATTAAAAAGAATTAAGTTTGTGGCAAATGAACTGAATTAATTTTATGCCTCTGTTCAAGGGAATAGGATGTCCAGAGCAACTCCATGTTCTCCACTTGGAGTAGGATGCAGACATCCCACTTTGGATGGATGGATTTTAAGATAGCAGTATTTCTAGTTCTTGTATGTTATCTTTATTTGCACATATTTTTCTCTTTTAAGATGTCTTTATACTTAATTTATTTTAATCTGTTGTTGAATTGCTTAGTTGGCTTTGGGGAGAGTATATTAGTTGCTTTTGATTTGCTGATATGCATTTACATGGAATCTGCTTTCTCAGTGTTGTTAAATAGTTTCTGTTGTGCCTTCAAAGGATTTACTCTTTTAGATGTTCTGCTTAATTAGTTTCCATTAGTGTTATGTGTTTATCTCACTTAAAGGTAGATAAGATAGTTGGTTTTTGTTTTCTTCTCTCTTACCTCAAACAGGTTGAATTTGAGAACTTATTCATCTCTGGACAGAAACAATAACATGCCTCTACTATAGAAATTTATTATTAGATGCTTTACAAAAAGTTTGAGTATTGTAATAGCTATTTTATATTCTATATTGTTGTACTTGAGTGTGACATTTATCCAGCATGCAAAAATAACTGCAGATTTCCCCTTATTTCTGCTCTTTCTACCTCTCATCACTGTGTGGTGTAAGTGTGATTATTTTGGATTGATGGTCAGTAGTCTGGCATTTGTATCATTCTCTGTTTATATATGAGCTTAAACTCAGAGAAAGTATGAATATGCTTTTACAGAGTTAAATACATTTCTCTTATTTCACTCTCTCAATTTTTCTGCTTTCTCTTTTTTGTTACAGCTGTACCGTTCCTACATCAGCATAATTAATTCTCTCATTCTGATTTAAGTACTTTATCAATAGTATAATCATATTCCTCTGAATGTTTTCTTCTCACACACTTTAAGAAGCACATTCTATCCGTGTCTACATTTAACATTAGACAGTAGCTTTTATTTTGGATTCTTGGACTTGCATTTGTATAGGAGCCCTTGCACCCTTGTTCTTTGTCTTTTTTTTTTAAAGAACAACAAACTTCTTGGTTGAAATGCTATTTGTTTAGACAGAGCTTTGCTATTTCCTGTCAACTTCATAAACTACTTTAATACTTTATTTCCAAGAATACAGAGTTTTAATGATTGCAGACAATAAATTTAGACAAGACTAATATTAAAATTTGATAATGCTTATAAGCTTGTATGGAAAACAGGCTGATATATAATTAATGTGAAATACATGTTCTATTTTATGAAACTATTAAAAGCCCTATTGTTTGGAATGCCTTTTTTCTTTGCATTGGAATGCCTTATTTTCTTTCTTTGCATCTGAAGTTAATACAGAGCTAAAGAAGATGGGAATTCATAGAGGTCAGAATCTTGAATCTATAAGATTTAATAAAACTGAGTTACACACTGTGCTGTTGGATGTTCACTATTGCAAGATGATGCTTTCAAAAATGGTATTTTAAATCTCCTTACCTTTGGTAAACTGGGGGCTTAGGAAGCTAGATCAGCTCAGTATTTGTGCCCTTCTGTAGGTTCAGTACTGTGTATTTCAACCATCTTTTATTTCTAGGCCAAATAGTACACTCAGGGAGACCTAAAATTCACACAGGTGATAACAAATAGTCTCGACTGTCTTCTCAGGAGAGTTGAACTGTGTAAACTCGAGATTTATTTGCTACTCCTTCAGTCAGAGCTACGGTGTTGGCTGTTAAATTGTGTTCAGAGACCATGAGAATACTGAGTTCTGAACCAAAGATGACCTATAAAGGGCTGATATTTCAGTAGGAGTTGTGGATGACTAGCAATTAATAACATGGATTTACGGATGTGGTGCTGTTTTATAATGATGAAGCTTTGATGAGCATGGTTACAAGGTCCTTTGAGTTGTACTGTAGTGGTTTTCATTGTTTGTTTATAATCTATAGTTTTTATTGGCTATACTTAAATCTAGTCTATAAGGATTTTGAAGGTTTATAGGAAACTCTAACAGATTTTAAAAGTTAAGTAACTTTATCCAGTGACTGTTTATCCAAATATGTCATCAAACTTCTCAATTTCCTTTTTAGAAGGCCAGTTAGGGACAGACTGACTCATTCTCCTGTCTGACAGAACACAAAGACATCCAGAGTTTAGCTGGCAAAACTATAGAAAAAAGGGAGAATTTTAGGATTTCAGGGAGTATGTCTTGCTTCTCAGTTTACCAGTTGGATGTGAAATACAATTTTCAAATGAGAAACATGTGAAATCTTGTCTAAACATCTGAATAAACAATGTCCCAATTTCCTGATGACTTAAATGCAAATTGTAGGATCTGAACATTCCTGAAAGTCATCTTGGTAGTCATAAATTTATACGCCAGAATAAGGTTTACAGTGTTAAGAACTTTCTGATAACCCTAAGATTCTTGGCACACAAATTAAATTGAAGGGAGAGGAGAGTGCACAGTCTCCATTTCTGCTAGGATTTATTTCCTTTTCTACAAGATGGTCTGGTTTTGTGCAGGGTTTTTCCCAGGTTAGGAGGAGGAAGAAGGAGGCTAGCATAGTGTGTAAGGAAGTGTAAGTGAGATGATAAAAATTATGAATGACTGAAATGGAAAGATAGTTCAAGAAAACCACTGTTTTGCCACCTGTACCCTGATGATGTCTGTGGGGCATGTGCCTTTCCCCAGTGACTTGAAGATGCTGTGGCTAAGGTATTTCCCAGTAGTGTGTAAGAGGCAAGAGTCTGGTTTTAAAAGTGAAGAGCTCTCTTTAAATTGCAAGTGTTTAATCGACTCTCATAATTCCAAGCAAAATGTTTAACTTGAAGGATATTGGCAAGGAAGTAAATAAGGCATTGTTCCAAAGAGCAGTTATAGTGATTTTCATTTTCATTGCTGTAACCTGATCCTGTCTCACTGAAGCTGCAAGGAGTATCTTGGGCAGAGATGTGCGAAGACCTGTGCAGGGTATATCTTGTGAAGCTCATATACGCATTTGAAAACCATGTTTCTGGATTCAGTGAGTTTCCCGTCTTCTCCAATGCTTGTGGCAAAGTAATATGGGAGAAGGTAACTGAGGCTAGGCCAGATCTGGCAGACATAAACCAGTTAGCCAAGTATTTTCAGTGTGATTGTTCCTTGGGCGTTTTTAATTTCCTATTTTGGGGTGGAATAAAACTTTTCTATTGCAAAATATTTCCCCTCTCCTCTTTCAGTAGCCTGATCACAATGACCCCATCAAAACTGGTGGTTTGGGGTTTTTTTCTGCTTGAAAATTAAGGTTGGTGATGATCAAGTGATGGTTTTAGAGCCTTTAGTGCTGGAGCCTTCTGTTGTCAGTATGTCTGTACAAGCTCTAGCTTTTAAAAGTCATGCAGCACAAACTTTTCAGTAGGAGGGTGAAAGGGACCAGTGAAGTCTCTCTGCCTGCTCAGTCTTTGGAGTTCCTTCAAATCATGCTTCACAGGGGCCTTTGTGTCATGTTTTTATCCCAAGGGGTGTGCAGTTGAGACCTACCACTAAAGGGGAGTTGACAGTTCTCCATTAAGAAAATCATCATTAAGCAACAGACCTTGTTGCAGCCTACTCAGGTAGTCATCTTAGGGTTTTATCTGCTACACATCTCAGCTGGATTGCTGTCTGTGACCAAAATGCATGCCTTGGAGCCTTTTTTTTTTTTTTTTTCGGTTGTTTTTTTTTTCAGTCTTGGCCTGATTGTTACTTCAGAAAAGTAACAATCCTATCAGGAAGGATTGTATTGAGTTGTTAAAGAGAATGAATTATTGAATGAATATAAAAGTATAATTTTATTTATGACAATGCAACTTTTATAGAACAGTTCTACAGAGATTGAGACCTCTCTGTATTTTGGGCATTTGAAATGAGAAGCAAAATGGACAGCTATGTTTGGAGAACAATCCTCTGTTGTCAGGGATGAGACTAGATGATCTAATGGTTTTTCTTGTATCTACTTCCTGTTGCTCCCATTTTCTACTCCGAGCCATCTACCTGTCCCATCCCTCCCCATATAGAAGTCGGAAACAGAAATTTTGAAAATGAAAGTTCATGTGTCACTCCTGATCTTCTAGTTTATTTCTGAATTTATACATATCCTGTGGCTTTTTTCCAGTTCAAACTGAACCAGCAGAAACATCCTTTTTCAATGTATTTACACTTGTGCTCTTCAGAAGCTAAACAGGTTATGTGTTACCTTGTCAAAGTGTGAGTTGTCCCTGAAAGGTTATATAGTGTGCAGTTCAGGCTCAAGAAACAAAAATAAAAAATACTTACATGAAAATAACAATTATTTTGGTGTTTATTTTTAAAATGTGTTTCTAGTAATCTCTGTTCTCAACAAATTTAGTGTTACTGCTTTTCTTGTTTATTCTCTGTTTAAAATTACTGTCTTAGCACAGAGACTGAGGCTGCGACTTTTTTCTTAAATTGCTTCAGTCTCCCATGCGTGCTTCTTTCATACGTGTATATAATGCTCAGAAATTTTGTAGTTGGGCATAAATGCATTGAAGCTGATAGTATGCCATGGGAAACTTGGTTATGAATTTAGGCTACAGGTCTTGGTAAGTGATGTGTGACCTACATTCTCTGTTCTCATGGCCATTTTTCTCTTGCCTGTTTTTAAGATATGAAACTAATTATAGCAAATGAAGTCGCTTACATTTTTCTGCCACGAGAAAGATCTTAACTTCATTGAGATTTCTCCTCCTCCACACTCAAACAGGAATATAACTTTTCCCATAGCAATGTTTTTTTCTGGAAAATTATGATTAGTGTCAAACTCTCTATCTTAGAGAACAACTTACAGATTTTTCTCTGTCTGATGTTGTGTGTTTTCTTTTCAAACTCCAGTTACAAAATCCTGTGCCAATTTCTCCTTCTCTTACGGCCCCACCCTGCAATGAATCAGAAGTGCACCGTGCCTTTTTTTGGTCACAGGTTTTGCTGTAGTCATCTGCTTCTATTGTTGCTTATGATTAGACTAGTTATGCTGTGCTGCACATGGAGTGGTGCACTCAGTCTTATTTGGAAATGTAAATTGGTGACTTAGAGTGAGTGCCCCATTACTGAGGGCAGCACCTCAACTGTGAGCATATTTGGCCTGTGCTTCATCTTCCGTGCTGGTCACTGGTTAGGTTGCAAATGGAGTATATGGAGTTGGTGTTCATTTACAAGAGCCATAAATATTCTGAGACTTGCCAGCTTAGAAAGATTATCTTTCCCTTTGAGCTCTGACACTACGATTAAAAGTGCTGACCAGAGCTACCACCAGTGTGGTTTTCCATCCCTTTCAGGAGAATTTATGCCCTTTTGCAAGGAGGGCGTATGGCAGTGACCATCGCTTGCCCTACTTATGAGGGAAGAAAGGGTTGCATTGTAGAACATGGTTTGACCAAGGTTTTTCACTGTATCCTCCCCACCCGCAATGTACACAATGATAGTATCGGTCAGGGGTCATGACAGTGTGCCTGAAGTCGTGAACAGACATCTTAAGTGCTCAGAATGTAGAGAAATTAAATATTCACTTCTCTCTGTCTTTGCACCGATGTCAGTGGAGTTGCATGAGAAATGGTGATCACCTAGATCTTGCATCTACTTGCGATTACAGCAGGTGGAATAATTTAGAATTACAGCACAGATCTAGAGAATTTCTTGGTTGTGTTAACACTGAGTTGAAAGCCCTGTTTCTCTTTGTATTTATTCTTAATCTTTGAATAAACATAATGGTATCTCATTTAACAGTTTTGGGGTTTTTTTTTTTTTTAGTCCCTTTGTTAACCTAGATTTTATTAATTTATTTGCTTTAAGATAAAGTATTTTAACTTCCATCATGCACAGAAATTATATTGTAGAAGTCTTTGAATCCTTGAATTTTGACAAGGGCTTGATTTCACAACATCTGTTCAAAGTTATGTAGTGCAATGGTACATAGTTTTTCACGTATGAGCATGAGGTAATTAATCTGTGTATATCACTTCCTTGAGTCTGTCTTCGTGCCTTAGTAGTGTTATTAGTGGGACTGTCCCATTGGGCTGCAATGCAGAATGAGAATGCTAATGTTTCTCCTGTGATGGGTCTCTCTTATTCACCTACACAACACTGGATACCCATGAAAAAGGTCAAATGTACAGAGATCTGGCATCCATTTCACAACTTGCAAGACATAGTCTCAGGCATATGTAATATATATAACCCATTGCCAGAAAGCTAAAAGGAAATGATTGCATTTGAGTACAATGCAATCTGTGACAATAGTTCAGTGTGCATGAAATTAAAAACTGCTGGTAACGCATGTAGAATAAATAAGTTGACAGTGTTTGTTTTTGCTGTATCTTTCTATAGAGAGATGGTCCTGCTTCTTATAATGTTTAATTGGCTTCATTAAGAAAACCAGCAAATAGTAATTACACCCACTGTGATAGAATATTGAGTTTTCCAGAGCTGGGCGTGCAATATATTGTTATTCCAATGTGTGAATCTGTCAGAATTCAAGTACAGCCATGTTACAATGACAACAGACTAACACACCTCACCTGTTAGGTGAGATGATTCCTTCTTTCCTTGATACCCTGTCCCAGTTTTCAAGCGTTGCTCACTTGACCTACTGTATGTAGCAATTACATTCATCTGACACTTAAAAAAACCAACCAACTACTTATCCTAGAATGCTCAGTTTTATCAAATCACATTTTTTACCTACTCAATACCTGAGCAGTATTATAACATAATATGATTTAATTTTGGTATGTTTTTAATGTGATAATCAATCCATGTATTAACGTTGCATGAGAAGGTAGGAGTGTGCTATAAAGATACACAAGAAGAAATATATAGCCTTAACGCAGGAATTAGAGTGCATCCAGTGAAGAGACATAGAGAGGTGAAATAGCTAACGTGGAAATGATAAAAAAAAAGTATTTTTTAAGTGAAGGCTTGGAAAAGGAGTTAGTTATTTGGATGAAAGAAGAAAGATATGTTTGGCTTATTTGTGTGGGTTTGGTTTGGTTTTTAATTTTAATTTTGGTTTTTAATTTTATTTTTTATGTTCTTGGAGTAGCTATGAAGAAGAATTAGTGAGACTTAAATGTAGAAAGGTTCGGGTGGAAAAGGTATGATAAACTGAGTAACAAGCCGTATGACTTTGTGAGCCCAGTTTTAAGAACTGAGGTATTAGAGAATCTTAAGGATGAAGCCGAGGGCAGGGGGATAAAAGAGAGTTCCATTCTGGTCTTATGGAGTTGGGGATGATGGCAGGTTGCTCACAAATGCTGAAATTTGTGGTGGTGGTTGGAGTAGACTTGGGTCATCATTATAGAAATAATCGTTGGCTTTGAGTTTCTGTGAGAAGCAGAGAGTAAATGGATAAAGAAAAGATCTGAGCAACCTCATCTGACTGCTGCACTCAGCAGGCTGTGATGGAGACCTTCAGAGATCCCTTCCAACTTGGATCACTCAACGGGTTGTCATATTGACTGACCTTGAGGGGGGCAGCAGCTGGAGCAAAAAGCGCAGTGTTTGTTAAATGAGAGAGACTACAGTTGAGACTCTTGCAGGTAAGGTTCCGTTTTTGTATGGTTGGTGAATGCTGACTCCTCAGATGGATGTAATAATAACTTTTATCTTAACAATGAAAATGCTCTTTACCTGATGTTTTAAGAAAAAAATGGTACAGTGGAATAGAGTTTAGTTGGCTGGCTTAAGTTTCTTTCACTTGCTTAGAGCATAAGGAGTAAGTTTCCTTTTCGGAAATGGTAGGATTATCTTATATGTAAACAATTTTGCTTTCTTCTTCTTTGGACTAGGTTCCCTATATGACCATTGTGAGTGCAAATTCAGAGCTGTAACAAAAACTTATAATGGCTTTCCTCCCTATAGAAAAAAAACCTCATCTTTCTTAGTAGGTGATCCTTAAACTAGAAGTCTGATTAATTGCTGCTATGCCAACATGCAAAGTTTTGTGCTAATATTTGAATACCTGTGAGCAACATTTATCAAAACTGCCTTTGAAAATCTTATTTACATTGCTTATTAGGAAACTGCTATTTTTTCCTGTCCAGTTGAACAACATTCACTTATTTAACCTAGTATGTCTGTAATAAAGCTTTACCCTTTGTATAGTTGAGAGTCCATATAGTATATAGAAATTTTGATTGCCACACACCTGTACACTGGGCGATTTCTTCCTTTCTTCAAATGTAGCCCTCAGGTACCTGTGACTGGTTTCTTCCACTCATACTTTCATATCCTTTCAGTATTCAGAAAATGGGGAATAACCGTGCTTACATAATATTTAAAACTCCTTGAGATTTGCAGAGAAAAAGGGCTGTGTAAGTGCTAATCATCTTACTGTTTTGTGCTTGTTTCTTTTTTTGTGTGTGTTGTGGAGAGTAATACATAAATACATAAATACTTGCAAGCATATGGCGTGTGTTTTCAAACTGGGAATATGCATATCTGAAAAACCCTCTAGCTTCATATTTTAGCTTTGTAATATGTTTTCTAAAATAGCAGCTTTTATTATTTAATTGTACTGCAAAAATACAGAGAGTGGATAAATATATTTGGACAAGTCAGTACATCCTCAGGGAAGATACAGTGGAATCTGCATTTGAATCTAAAGTAAGTATTCTCCCTAGTCCTTGAACCTGCCCTCCATCTCCCAACCATGTGAAATGCAAGAGCTTCTAAACAAGTTGAATGGCTTTTATGCTGTGGTTCTTCAGGTGCACTTGGTAGTGTCTGTATCTAGCTTCTGGAGTTTGGTGGTTTTTTTTACATTCCTGTGAGTTTGGGTGCTGCTATTTCTATAGACCCAGCAGTACAATAGAATTTTCCCTTCTAGACTTTTAGTCTGGTACACTGCCATGCACATGTACTTTGTCCTTGTGTTCCTGTCTGATCTACACGCATACAGAGTACAATTCCTGCATGACGTGCAGAAAAGACCTATCTGGTCGTTGCCCATTGATCTCCTCCACAAAACTATTCTTTATCTGATAGGGGTTTGTCAGTGGCTCTGTTCTTCAAGATGAATAAATAGAATGATAGTAGCATGATTTTGTCATTCCTTTACTGGTAAATGCCTGTTGCTAAGTGTTGAGACTCTTTTCAGTTTGGAAGACCAATCTTTGCAGCTTAACTACAGAAAGACTATGGAGGATTAGTTTTGGCTGGCAACAAGAAAAACATGTTAAATACCTAAAGGGTTAACTTTAAATGCTAATCCCGTTCTCATATCTCAAGGTGGTCACTAGTTCTCTCATAAGTTTAAACTCCCAAATCTGACAAGGTCCAATTGCTGAGGCCAGACTTAGTCTTGTTGCCTTGCTATGAAGTCAAAGCATTCTGAAATGATTAAGGTGAAGAGTTTTTATTGAGTCAATGAAGACTGAATATTTTGCATGATCCAAACATGTATTTTAACCCTTTAAATGAGAAATGTCATGTATGGAGGGAGTAAGGCAGCAGAAAGGCCCTAGAGATGGAGGCTTGCCTATTTTTTGTAAAACATGATCATTTGATGAATTATGCAATCGCTGAAATTTTAATGTAAGAATTTTTCAGTTCTGTACTTCCTGAGTGCATGTATAAGGAAAAGAAAATGCTTTCCTTCCTCCTTATTTGAAAATACATTGAGGCATATGTAAGAGTTAAATCTGACTGATAATTTCTTTATTCTTGTTGTCAAGAGTCGTTTTCAGTGCTTCAGCATCACTGTCCCATAACATCTAAGTTTTTTTTTGGTTGGGTTTTTTTTGGTTTTGTTTTTTTTTTTCATTTTCGCATATTACTCATGTACCTTGTTTGGCTTGCATGCAGTCTATACTCTTCGAGGATATATTTAGCATATACTGCAGCCTTGCTCTTTGATAAAAGAAAGACGCTTTTTTGACTAATTGAATGAAAGTTCAGGATTTTGCTTTGAATCTGAATTACTGTTAGGAATATTATATACCCTTCCACACTTAGAAGAGAATACTGCTTCTGGCTGAAAAAAGGATAAAGTTAATAGATTAATACTTAATACTTTTCTGAATAATTGGGGTTTTAAATGGAATTTAGGGAGGAAACAAAAATTAATTTGTCATTGCTTTATTTATGAAACTTTTTGTAGAGTTCCATTTGTTCTTAATCCAAATGCAAAGTTCACATCCTGAGAAGATTCAAGTTGGACTAAGGTTTTTGAAATGGAAGAAAAGGTCACTTTGCATATGGGTGTGTGTTCTGAATGTCAAGTCAAGAAGGCTAATGTAGAAAGAGCCGTGCCTGAATTTGCTGAGTGGTTTTTTGGGGTTGTGGAGTTTTTTGTTGAGGTAGTGTTTCTTTTTTTTTTTTTTTTTTTTTTT
>WHYT01014937.1:0-20038 GCA_009806455.1 Tetrax tetrax | reverse complement strand
GGGGGGGGGTCACGGGACGGGGGGGACTTTGTATGTGCTTTTCTGTGTGTGCCTGTGCTTGCCTGCTTCTCTATACGTTTCTCTGAGATGCAAAGGGCTTTTTCCCCCAGCCGCTTTAATTGCCATCCATAAATACGCTTGTGTACTTGGTGGGAAGCATATGTGCTGTCTTTGATAGACCTGCAAGAGAGAGGTGTAATGCAAAGGGTGAACACTGCCAAAATATGTGGAATATGACGTTACACAGGCGAAGCAGAGGAGGAATTATCTGTGCATAACGTGAGTTTAGAATAGGCTTGACATTCTCACACCCAAACATTTCCATCTGGAAGCTGTTCCTAAGTGAAAGGAAACAGAGAGTAGCTATCCAGGGAATAGGAAATGTTCTTCAATATTTTTTTTTCCTTTGGATGTGTTCAGTTTTACTGCAGATTTAGAGAAGCCTCAGTTTAAAGTGGCTTTTTAAAAGACAGTAAATGACATTAAATTCTTCTTAATCCTTCTTCTGAGAATTGGTATTGAAACCCTCATATAGTGCTTAAACAAGCTGTGGTGCTTTTAGGTTACACTTAAAGTTGGATTTATGTTTTTTTTATGCTGGTTCTTATATGATAGCTTTATGGCGATCTTGGTTTCAAAGCTTTCTGTAAATTATCCTCTGCCTTTGCTTCCTCTCTCTGTATTTCTATGGTCCAAACACCTACTTTTCCTCATGTCTTTTTCTTCTGCCATCAAAGGCTGCATGCGTGATTTCATATTCGGTTACTTACATACTATAGAGTACACTGAGCATCTTAAATATGCTGATTCACCAGCTTCATGTTGGTTGTAACTTCACACATTGCGCATCTCCCTGTATTCTGTGTGGTGTAACGTACCTGTTGTCTTGCCACAGTGCTGAAGAATCTGCCAGCGGTTTGACCTATCTCACCTGCTGATTGATGTGTAGACACTACTGTTATTTAGGAGTAATTACACATGTTTTCACAGCTGAACTCAAAATACAACTCTACAAATATTTCCGGTTTTTAGTAGTTACAGAACAAGAAGGTAGACAGATCCTTAGACGTAATGTTAAATTATAGGTATTCCTTAGTACTATGGCAAGAGGTAACCTTACCTTTCACGTTCTTGTTCCAGTAAGTTTGTAAACTCATCGCTTTTTTCCATGTATTTGCTGTGCTTCCTCTTCTCTTCTTCTAGTTCATACAGCGTCTGTCTGTGTGATTTTTCTACCATTTGAAGTTGCTCCAGCATTCGTCTGTGAGTTTCTTTCTGTTTCTCTACAACTTTATCAAGCTACAAAAAAAAGCAAAAACTCCTGAAGTCTTTTGAAACTCTTACTAGCTCAGGCTTTCATTAATGAAATATTTCAAAAGAGGCTTAATAATATAAAATTCATTTAATAGCCTAATGGCCAGATACCTTCGGTATCTGTTTGTAAAGAGTTATTTAGTTCTGTCAGTCTAATTCTGATAAATTAAAAAAATAAGTTAAGGTACTGTTCTGCAGGACCCTCAGTCACCTCCTGTTCCTCCCTCTGCCGTGACTGATCCTCAACAGCTACTAATTAACAGTTACTGTTCCCAGGGCTGTGCTTTTCTCATTGATCATTGCGGTAGAGAAACAGATGTCTTGGCAGAAGCAGCCTTTGCTTCACACAGAAGTAGGCTGACCTGGTTGAAAAGAAATAGCTGCCTCATTTGTAGCTGCATAGGAAATGAGAGCATTGAATTGTCTTTGTAAGGTAGACAGGTAGATCAACAAGCAGTTTTCCTCTGATTTCGCAGTAAATGCATGATAGAAACATGAGTAGAAAACAATCCTATCTCCTGTGCTTACTCTGAGTGTGGCTCTGGGTTTCTGGAATGAGTAAGTGCTGAATTTTGGAATGGCTGGAAGTATTTTTATTTAACAGTGGCGTTTCCATTTTTGTTCCTCAAATTTCACATCGTAAAGGGAGTTCCTTGCAGATGGCACCTTTATAGCACAGTTTGAACATCAAACTTCCCTTCTCTTCCTCAAAGATTTCTATTGAGCTTTATATTGTTATATATTGATATTTTAATTTAAATAATCAATTTTGGGTTTTAGTAATGATTTTTAGTTTTTCGAAACCACAGAGGTATTGGCATAACTGTTTTCTAGAGTTAGGCTGTTAACAAAATTATTTTCACAAACTGAGAGAAAATTATAATTCTGAGGATTCTCTTATAATTTTGAATTCAGTATGTGACTGAGTTATGCAACTATGTATGCATGAAACCAGAAGGAGTTTTCCTCCTTAGGCATTACTGACCTAGCTGAAGTTTGAGGAGTGCTCACTGGAGGCCATCTAAAGACCTGCAAAGAGTCTGTGTTGATGAGAATCTTTGTTCCCTGCTCATTCCCCTTCCCCTGCAGGAGACTGCCTCCCTCATCAGCTCAACACAGGAATCCTGCTATCCTTTTTGGAAATGACAGATTTTGAACTCAAAGCCCAGTGCCTCCTTTTAACCACAATCTATTCTAGTAGGGCAAGCTGCTTTGCAGTGCTTCATTCTATTAATAGGAAAGAATTCACAACTGGGCAGTGTGGGAAGCAAGACTGGTTCTGGTTCTCCAACAAGGAATTCCATGCACCACAAGAAACACTGGGGCTTCAAATTCTTAGGGCACTGCTTGTTTTGGACAGTTTAATTCCAAGAAGTGTGCTTAATTATCTTTTTCATCATGTTTATTCACAGTTTGGCCAATAGAAGTGATGACAGGAAGAGCTGGAATGCTTAAACATGAGTTTCTTGAATGAATGAGAACATCCTCAACTTCTACATGGACTTCTGAGTCTCCCCCTGCTTCAGCTTCTTTTTAAGCTTTATGTAGTCTCTTATGTTTCTGCTAAACTGTTAACTTTTTTGATTACACTGCTATGAATAAAGAAAAAGGAACTATTAACAAGACTTTGAGGGTGGTTCGAGTCTAAAATATTCCAACAGAATTGTGGACCATTTTGAATATTGCCTGTTCTTTCTGCTTATGGCATTAGAGAGTGTCTTTTCTGTCGCGACATAGCTGAGCTTATTTCATGCATGATCCAAAATGTAAAGAAACGTATGACTGGCCTTTTTGGCTGTTTTTTGGTGCTCTTACAGCAGGTTGTTAAGGTTTTTTTCATCTTGTTCACTCATAATTTGCACACTAGCAAGATCAGTGCTTTCTGGAATCTTGATCCTGAAGTAGGACCTCTCCAGAGAAAGCATTTCTTACCTAAAATGTTGTGTATGCAACCTTTCTCAGTAAGGAAGTGCTGCCTTAAACAGTAATTTCTTGGCTGTCTTTTTTGTGTCTTTTACAGAGGCTGAAAAAAGGAGTGCCTTTAAAAGGCCATTTTTAATTTCTCCACGTTCTCCTTTCTTCCCCCAGAAACAGAAATTTCAAAACTTAAAATATTTTGTTCAGCTGCTAGCTTGCCAGAATGAATTTTCAGTGTGTTTTCTCAACCTTCCTCCCCCTACAAGGTTTCGGAGGGTTTTTTGGAACAGCTATTGCACAGATGCATGAAGCAGCATCACCTGAGTTTCTGATCCTCTCCTTTTTAAAGGTTGTACTGTCAGGTGAATATATGCTGTTTTCAGAAAGCATCCTGCCTCCTGTTTTTTGATAAAGTTCTGATGCGGTGCTGTTTGTGGCTATGGCCCTGTCTTACTGAAATTGATATGAACTGGGCATCAGCCTTGCATGATAGTGCTTGCTGGTCTCGGCCCTCAGTCCGAGGTCAGGTGGGGAGGAAGGCAAAGGTGTGAACTTCCGATTTCTTTTGGCAGGCAGTCTGCATGGGTGGGGTTAAGAAAGTAGAGTGATGCATTTGTGTGGATTGGACCACCACTTCAAAAATACACGTAAGGGGATGTGTAAATTGCTGTCATAAGAAAGCACTGACATTTCTGGCTGCAAGCTGATCATAAATCAAATGACTCCTGTTTCTGAGCATGTAAATGCCTGATGGAGGTGAGGTTTAGTCATCCACACAAACAGTGTGAACCAAAGAGAAAATATCCCTGCTTCTGCACTGTTGGGTGTGAAGGATGTGGGACCTGCCAGCAGTGTTTATGGGTTCAGTATATTTTGTTTGCTCTGGAGTATTTGTTGAATGGTTACAAGAGGTTGATTCAAACACTAATCCAAGCAGCAGGTATGCAAGAAGAAAGGTAATAACTCCAGACTTTTGTTTTGTAGTTCTCAATGAGCAATGCCAGTGCCCTTCACTTCCCAGTTCTGCTTTTGTCATTGTTGAGATTAGCAGTTTTAGATTATAAACTGGTGTTTGGGATGGGTGAGGGCTGTGTTCAAGGCAGGGAGGTGGAACGAGGAATTTGAAAGTGGGTAAAAGAATAGTAGTGTCCTGGGGAGAGCTGCTTAGAGAGGCAAGTAAATAAGCTGCTGCAGCAAAGCTGGTTTTCTGTTGCAGTTTTCTCCTCTCATTCAGATTAGAAGATGCATTTAGGTTTCCTTTTCAAGAATAGTGTCAAAAGAGTTCTGCCATGAGCAGTTGCAGCTGGCATGTGGGTGTTGTGGCTGGGGACAAGGTGAAGAGTGAGAGCTTGGAATTCCACTTGGAAGAGAAAGGATGGGGCACTGAGCCCGTCTCCTGGTACAGGGGGGTTGATACAAAAGAGAACTGGAGAATGCAGGTCCTACATTGCGATTAATGTGGACACTTGAGATCTGCATGTAAGCTGCATAATGCGTATGGGCATTTGGCCTGGTGACACTTGTGGGTGTTATTGTGCAATATGCCTCTCTCTCCTGTGGGACCAAGCAAAGCAGGGTCTGGAACTGGGTTGCTGCACTTCTGTATGGTTTGTTTGAAAGCTCTGTTGTGTCCCTCTGTGAGATAAGGGCGCTTCCTTGGGGACCAAATGTGACTCTTGCATTTTCCCTGTGAGATCTTGAGGCTGACTCGCACGCATCCAGCAGAGAGAAGAGACAAGTCATGTGAACCCCTCCTAGTGTGAGATCCTCTCACAGGAGCGGTCTCCAGCAGCTCCTGGTTCCTCAAATTACTCTGTCCAAATGCTAAATCTGCACATGCAGAAATATCCATTTATACATACGCACACACGTTTGCTCAGCATGTATAGTTCTTGGCTAAAAACCACAGAGGACAAATAAGCAGCAGTATAAATGTCTTCTGTTGAAAATTAAAGTGATAAAATCTTAATTAAGTGATTTGATGTTTTGTTCTTGCTAACCATGTGGGCTTTTTGCTAGAATTAATACTTGAACATACTGTACAATACAATGGAAAAACAAAGGCATGGTCTTAAGTAACTGAATAGTTCAGCAAGCTAAAAATTTAGTCATTTAAAAACATTTTGCCACCAACTTCATGTCTGAAGTCAAAATAGGATGGTGTGTCTCATCTCCGTTACATTGCAACTAAATTTTGCGTCTTTCTCTCTTTAGACTGTTTTGTGTTTGGTGCTGTGCCAGAATAAAATCCAAGTTAGTTACTTTATCCAAAGTTCAGTGAAATATTCTTCCTTTTAACAATATTCTCATGGTCATGAGTTATCCTAATCATACATATAAATGTATAATCTTGAGTTTAGGATTATTGGAGGTTGTGGGAGCAGTTCCTCCCTTGTCTTTTTCAACACTAGCTGAGCCAAATTTCCATGCAGATATGTTGGCCTGCTTTTCCTGAATGCCATGTAGTCGATGTTATTGTTTTAGTCTCTTCCTGTGACTATAACTTGTTGGTACCCTACAGCTGTCACTGTGGGAAGGCTGTGACCAACACATGTAAGACATTGTGAGGATACGATCAGATATACCTTGTTAAAAGGCTGATGAGGATGCATCTTTCCTTGAGTTGATTGATGCTGGGATTTTAAAAATGGATTCAGTTTTGAATTATCCTTGATGGATGGGGAATAGAGTCTTCCCTCATACTTCTGCTGCTTTTAGAAGAGTTTTCAAAGTGGTAGGAGATACTGTTTATCACATTTCAAACAGTGAGGCACAAAATTTATTTAAATGTTTGACTCTGTTATTGGAAGCTGGGGAGAGTTAGAAACCAGAATTGGCTTTCTAATTCCATGAAGATTTGAATCATGAGGAAAAGATGTGAAGAATAAGTAAGCTTATCTAACATTTGTTAGGCTGCAGAAAGAAATAGCCATAGAGCAAATTTGGCAGAAGAAAACTGCTTAAAAAAAAAAAATCTCATAACTGAGGAAGACATGATCTTGGTCTGTCCCACTCCTCATAGGTTTTGCAAAGGAATGTGTGTTACTACTATTTTTCATTTTGCTACATTTCTTCACCCATGAATCTTGTTCCTCATGAGTAAAGCTGTCCAGTTACCAAGTTTTCCCTACTACTTTCTTAACCAAATTTGCTAAGAAGTTTCATAAATTTTAGGATAGATGAGTGACTTGTGAGAGAATATTAAAGAACCCAAAATCTTACAGATGCCTTCTGAAATCCACTGCATTTTCAATTGAGTTTTAGGAAGATCTCTGTGTTCAGGACTACAGGGCTAAATTGTCAAGGGTGACACACACATGCTCTAGAAGAACTAAAACTAAATGGATCTCTGACTTAATTTAGGGGGGGATTTGAAACTGAAAAAGTGAAATGCCTGCCTATTAGGGCATCCTTTGGTTCACCAAGATATACGAAGTGCCAGCTACCCTTCTAGCCTTTCAGTTGCTCTCAGGATGTTTACTTTTGCCTTTTGGAATTGCCAAATCCAGTGGTGTTAGAAATCTGTTCTCTGCCATTAAGTGTAAGAAGGAAAAAGCGTGTATAAACTTATGTAAAGTAATAGACTGAACTTATGTTTTCAAACTTTTTTTGACTGTTTTCCAAATCTTTCCATTTGTGCTCAAAGTTTCTGTGACATAATGCTACAATGTTCTAAAATAAATTAACCTCTGCAGTTGAATTTATCTGTTTCAGATTATAGCAATTGATTTTAACCTTTGAGCCTCTGAAATGAGTGTTGACCTTATGCCTGACATAGTTTTTTCTGAAATGAACTTTGTGTCCTTAGGTACCTTCCCATTCATAAAGCTTGGAAAACACTTCATAGAAGAATCTTATTAATAATTTCTGCTTTTATTTTGATGATGATTATCTATACTGAGAAGCATATTAAAAATATTTATCTAAATTCAGGAGGAGACGCTGTGGGGATTCTTATTTGGAAAAAAACCCACATATTCCGATATGAAGGGTTTTAAATATCTAGTGATTTACATTGCAGGGCAGAAAGGAAATTCAGATAACATTGTTCAGAAAGTATGGCTGTTGCTACAGTGTAATTAAACTAAAGGTTACTTAGATACAATGTGTGAGAATGTTAGATTTCTGCCTGGATGACGTTTCTAATGACAATGAATTACAGTCACTACTCAGACCAAGCAGGTGTACCTGTGACACCTCCAGAATTAGGGCCCTTACTAGCTGTGGATAAGATGGCCTCAATGAGACGAATGAGGAGGCATTTGTTTGTATGGATTGGGAATTTGAATAACAGAAAGAAAAAAGATGGTGTCAAAAATAGAAGGCTGATTATCAGAGTTTGAGTTAAACATTAAAACTCGTCTGTCTATGTTTAAAGCCCCCAGTGCACAGTATAAATGAGAATCATTAGATGCCTGGTTTTTTGAGGGACCCCAGTGGACCCTGGACTTAGTTCTGCTGTCACTTACACTTGGGTTTGGACTCTAGATTTCCAGCTCATTTACTCTCTTCCCCTGAAGTCACTGACATATCTTCTATTGAATTTGGCGAGAACAATGCTTAAATATCAATTGTATGTTCATACCTCTCCCATAGGCTTTTCATAGATATCTTCTCGCCATTGCTCAGCCTTTGTTTGAATAGCATCTCGCTGGAGGGCCTCTAACACCTTCTTGGGAGTAACAAAGCCATATTGTGCTTCAAGCAACGCCAAGTCAATTTTTTCAGCCTTAAGTACTCCTATAACTTCATCTTGAGCCTGCAGAAACACAAAGTAAGGTTATATATTGTTAAACTGTATATGTGTATTTCCAGATTAGCTTTCTACTTTTGATTTTAAGAAAAGTAAAAAAAAACTTTATAAAGAATGCTATCTATGTAAAGTGCCCCAAAATAGTCAGTACACAAAGACAGTTTAAAAGCATGAGGGAAGTATTGATCTTGGTATTTTATTAGTTCTGCATAAATGTCAACATTTTCAGAACTCTCATCAATACTTACGTACTTTGTTAGTGCAACGTGTAGCATTCACAATACAAAATTTCAGGGCAAAGTGTGACTTGTGGTATTAGAAGCCAATTTTAAATTGTTAGTGCGAGATTTTAGGATGGTTCTTGAAGCCTGGAATTGTTGTACATTCTATATAGCCTGAGTGCAATTGTGGCTTCTGCAGTTTAAACTTGCCTAGGGTCATCTGCTTCTGTTACACTGAGCTCCTTTGAGCGGTGAATGTAGTGAGATATGCACTGCAGTGAGTGTGACCCTTCACAACACGAATTCCAAAGCTGTGCAGTAATGGTGGTTCCTTAAAACAAGATTGCCTTCAAAGCTGGCAGAGGGGTCCTATGTGCATGTATGTGTACATGTAACATACATGTGTGAGACCATGCCTTCTGTATTTCTAGACGTGTCAATGCGTACACACCCATGTACAACCTTGCAGCATCAAGTTTTTTGGAAGTAACTGCTGTAAAGGTATTCTCTCAGTTTGCGAGTGCATGCTAAAAAGAAGCATTTTAAAAGGTAAAGATTACGAGAAGGTGGTGTTATCTGGTTTCCCAAAATCACGTAGCTTCAAAAAGTATAGCCTAAAAAAGTGCATTATATTTTCCTTTTTTTAATGTCACTGTATTTGTTTCCTTGATCTTATAAAATATCTGATAACATCCTGTTACCAAAGAGTAGATACAGTATGTTCTCAGGTATGTTCTCAATATGTTTTTCTGTGTATGCGTTTCGGAAATTCTTGCGCAAGCTTGAAGGTGCACGTACCTTCTTCCTATTATACAGAATTGCTGTCTTAGTCCACATTCAATGCTGGAGAAACATGCTGTACATATCTGCAGTATTTGAAGTGATCTATAGATTTTCGTTGCTTTTTAAAAAAATAAACCAAACCAAACCCCCCCAAAAACCCAACCTGCCAAGAATGCTTCTTTGCTATAAATTTACTAGCTCCTAGACATTAAGTTGGAGACTACAGAAAACATGCTGCAAATATTGTGCTAATTATCTCAAAGTCCCGCTTCTTATGATAGTGTTATTTCATGAGAATATCTGATTAAGTTAATGTTTCCACTGGAGGGGAAACTGTCTTAGATCACCACCTCTCCTAGGGCTGTGTCCATCTTTTTTCCCCGCATGGAGGTTGCCCCCTGCCTCCATTACAGTGACATAACTACATGAATTGTCTCAAACGTCCATTGTCTGCAATGATGTCTGTTAAAAACAAAATGAAGTGCATGCTAATCCTGGAAGGGTAGAGTAGGAAGTGAGGAAATCAGAAAGAAGGATGGATCTGGAGAGGGTAGTACTTTGTTCTTGGTTGGAGCACTACTGTATTTGTGACTGTTTTAAAAAAAAAAAAACAAAAACTATTTCAAATCCTTATGATTGCAGAAAAACCCTAGAAGAGTGTTCTTTGTGCATTGTAAATGTTCTGGAATCAGAAAGTAATGACGTCTAACTTTGAAACTTAATTATGGTTGGATTGACAACTGATCTTCAGAGATTTGGCTTGGCATTACAGGAAGTGGCAAATTAGGAATAAAAAATAACTTCTCCCTTTTTTAATTCAGAAGGCTTCCTTTGGAATGTCAGATATGATTTAAAATGTTCATGTCAGGCTCATTGTTTTCCAGTTTCTCATTTCACTCTTCCAGTTTTAAATCTTAAGAATTGAAATGTGTGTGTTTGTATATATTTTTATATTACACAAGTGTAATGCAGTGTGTGTGTAATATAAATATATACAGACGTTTCTTTTTTGAGAGAAAGAGAGAGGTGATTTGGAGGAGTATGTGACATCTGAATTTTCATCTAAATTAAAAAAGGGCAAGTGAGCAGGAGAGAAGTATTCTGCAGACACAGAAATTGTTCTCTTTGCTTAATGAAATGTTCTATAGAAGTTTGTATTGGATCTACCTTCAGATATTGGTACATCTAGCAAATATTCATATTGCATGTGTGTTCTGTTAAGCATGTATGTATTACTTTCTTAACATATGTTTATGTACTGACATAGGAGCTACCCAGGTACTGTGTAGGTAATAAACTCTGAAACCCTGTGATACACCCAGTTATGCCAGTTTGGCCAAAGTTTGCTCTTCCCTCTGCCTGAGAGATGTTTTAAGTGCCTATGCCTACTTCTTTGCAATCAGGTTGCCACAGAAATATTTCCCTTCTCACTGGAAATCTGATTCCCACTTCCTGAAATTACGTTTGACCAGGTTAGGCATCATTTAGCACTTGGCAGCTGGCTTCTTTTCCAGATAGAAAAATGCTTGCTCTTCAGAATCCCGTATCTTGTGGGCTACATGGCATGCAACACTTATGCTTCATATTATTCGAAATAAAATGGATATTTTTATTTTTCTAGTGAAATAGGTTAGGATACTGTTGAGTGAGTTACTTCTGATGATCTGGCACATACTGATTCATAAGGAGTAATGCTCATGACCTCATAGGTGAGGGGAGATAAGAAATAATTAAGTAAGTTCTTAAAGGTCTCTGATATGTTCTCCATATAGGTTTTACAGGGACAAATATTTTGTATTCAAAGTACTTAAAATGCGGGCAGCACAGTAGGAAGGTTTTGTGAATTGTCTGCTTTGAGAGTTACATGATCATTCACAGTGGCCCATGAGTGGTTTTAGTGTGATACAGGGGTACATTGTGAATAATTTTTATTTGCATTTAGAGGTGGTGTAAGGACCACCTTTTCTGGCGGATAGCTGCAGTAATAGCTGTACTTGGCGGGTTTATGTACTTCGCAGTTTATCTTTGTCCTCCTGTAGCAAACTGGTAGAGTGTTTCCTTAACATGAAAACAGCATGCATTTGTGGTAAAGTGGGGGAAGAAAAAGGTGTGTCTTAATCTGGAATATAAAATAAGATAATAAGTCACCTGTAATTCACCCTCGAGGACACTAAGAAGAAATAGCAAGTCATCACGAGAGAGATCCTCTCTTTTCTTGGAAGAACTTTGTTTTTTCTCTGCCTTAGGGCTTCTTAGGATGGTGCTGGCTTGGGCTTCATCCTCCTTCTCCTTCTGCCTTCTTTGCACATTTCCTCTCCCACTGTAACGCGTCTCTTCTTTATGTTGGTCTTTTGGCCTTTGCTGGCTCAGCTTTGGTCTGGTTGGGCTTTCAGTGCTGTTACTTCTGGAACGCATGGTTTATATCCCTGAAGCTGAGGGAAGGTGGGGAAAAAAGTAATTGTTTTAACTAACAGAGAGTATAAAGCTATTACCGTAATTTATAGTGAGTATTATTCTCTCCAGAATAGTAGTTTTCCCTCCCAAACAAGGCCGTTTGTCATTTGACACAAGCTGACAACCTCATGTAAGCCAACAGGACTGGACTGTGATCCTTTCTGGCTGTCTGTAGTAAAGTGAGACTTAACTGATCTTACTTATGCAATGGTAGCAATTCTTTACTCAGTATTTGCAAAGGCAGCAGCTTTAGCAGCAGTGCTGTGAACATCCCCGCAGACCACAATTCCCATTTGAGAGACACTGCCTACCTCATTTTTCAGGTAGGTACTTAGGTGATGAGGCAAATTTAGATTTAGAAGGTTTTCACTAGGAAGATCTTTCTATTCCTGTTTTGTCCCACCCCACCCTTTACTGTATAGCTGTGTTTCGTTTTTCTTTCCCTTTCCAAGGGAGAACAGAAAAGCAGTCCTACACTACTACAAGCTGCAGAGTTGCATTTCCCAGGTTTGCCAAAAAGTAGGGGTCAGCACATCTGGACTGCAAGGGATGAGCCCCATCATAAACACCCTCCCTCCAATGCCACCACCACCACCCACGCTCCCTCCCAAAACCAAACTGCCTTCTGGTGGTTGTGTCCCCCCTCCAATAAAGATGTAGTATGAAACCTTCCTACTTTAGTGCTAGAATCTAGCATTCTAGAGGTGTTAGCACCTGGCCAAAGGGAGTCGTGCTAACTAGGCCTCTTTGAAGGGCCACTGTTAAATAAACGTAGTCTAATGCCTTTGCAGATAAATGACTAACACTGTGTAAATATTGATTAACCTCAGGAACTCGGTTTTCCTTATCACCACTAAGATTAAGGTATGAACAAATTATAGTCACCTCTACAGGAAAACTGTGGTAATGGATACCGTCTAGCAGACAAAAGGCTGATCATGTGATTAAAAGGTGAAATTATACATGTTCCAAATACAAATAAGGCACGATTTTTCTTATTAAACTGCAAAACTTATTGCTGAAATGTCTAAAAAAAGCATATTGGGCATTGCTTTGGAAAAGAGAAGAGAGAGAGCCTCTAGCTCAATGGCAGCTCTTTGACTTGAAGCAGTGATTTTATCTGGAGATTGTTGTGGCAGAAGGTGACTGCGCTGCTGCTTTTTGGCCTCAACTCTGTGGCTGATAAAGTTCTTTCAGAGCTCCCTCTTCCACCAGGTTCCGACTCTAAGTCCTAAACTCTGTGACTCTATGCCTTAACAGTGGTAATTTTTTCCCTGGATGCTACAAATACTTTTGTGTTTTTCTGCTAGAACAGAGGAGTTGGAAGAAGCTTTTGGTTTGTAATGTGTGATGACTGAGAGTGGGGAAAAATTACAGGAAAAGCAAGTAACATTTTCTGTAGTACTGAAGTATCTTCTAGTCTCATTTAAAGCACTTATAATAGTTTGTATTTCATAAGAAAAACTTGTTTCTCCAGATCTCCAAAAGCCAAGGTGTGTCAGGTATGCATGGCAGTACGCACTGAAACCTGTTTTGTGAAGCTGTGCATCAACAGTGTCAGGTTAGAATGGGATGTTACTACAGTGCACGCAGGGAAACCGGGAGTAGTTTATAGCAGGCTGGCAGTGGTGTTTCCTGGTGATGATTACTTTAAGTTGGTGTTCATCCTGTCCTTTCAATTGAATGTAGTTTCTCTTTTTTACTGTGTTCTGCTTATTAGGCTTACTCACCTTTTGCATCTTGCTTCTTGCAGAGTATTACTACTTTGAAAGAAGACTGTTGGTTTCCTTTGAGGGTAAAATGTTGAATGCCTGCTTGACTTTTGCATACAGTTAAATGGATAGTGTTTGTAAGATCAAATGCAAGAGTTGAGTTAAATCAGGTAGCCTGAACACATCTGAGCCTGTGCTATCTGAGCACAGGATGCTGTGAAATGCGTAAACAGTCCAAGAAGTCCTTGCGTTTTTCCCCTCACATGTGCCAACTGCAGACACAGTCTCAATTAGACACCAAGCTACTGTCAAGCTTGTTGTCAACAAGTGTCAGTATGGCATTCCTTGCAAAAGGGAAGGGGTTCGTACCTTTTCAAGTTTTTTGAATTGGCTGCACCTGGAAACAGGATCCCGAACTTGACGGAACAGCAGTCTTGGTGATCCTGACAAGGATGCTTTCACCCATGTTTTCCTTACAGTGCACACAGTGCCTCTTCAAGGCCACATGCCACACATAGTTTTCACAGTTTACCTGTGACTCCTTTTTAAGCTTGTTGTGCCTACTTCTTAATCAGGTAGATCAGTTCTTATCACACTAGCAAAAGGCACTTGATCCCTGAGAAGGCCATCTGACCTGCCAAATAGATTACCCTCCTATGGAAATAGAGCCTTTGCAGCGTCCCGGAGTGGATATTTCTTCTTTTATTGAGTAGAGTTGTTACATACACTCTACTTGCATTCTGTTCTGGCATTCCTGAATGCCTGTGCCTCCTATTAAATCTGCTAATGCAAATATTTATCAGATTTAACAATTAACATGAATGATTAGAGAGTGAAGTAGCATACTAGATGTATGCTTTAAGCACTTTTTTTATTGATACTTAAATGTAGCTGACAAGAGAGGCACAAACACTCTGATATTAGTAGGCTTTCTTATTAACATATTCTTTCTCTGTTGATGTATTTAAACCTTTGTATTATTTAAGCATTCTTAAGCATTTGCCTTTTTGCATATCTGTGTCTCAGCCAATTTCCACTTTAAGTTACATATTGATAGAGTCTGTGTTCAAGAAAGCTGTCTTGCAAAAAGAAACAATCCCTTTTTGTAATAGGGATTGTAGTTCTCTGAGTTCTCTTGGAGGACTGACTCTTGCATCTTGTGGCAACCTTTTTTACAGGTGAGTTAAGCCTTGTTTTTCTGTACCACCAAGAAGGATGACAATATAAGATACCTTAGAAAACAGTAAACAACAACTGCGAAGAAAGAAGAAAGCAGGTGAGAAGATTTGATTGGACTTGTGTGCCTTGCACTTCTGATCTTTTATCTGTTTTGGATCAATTACTATACAGCAGGGGCTATGTGAACAGAAAAGACAAGGATACTTGTCAGCGATCTCATATGATGCTTTACACACCATCTAGGCAATGTCTGCTTGCATCAAAAGTGAAGATTGAAAGGGACCATCCAGGTCATGAGGTCGTGTCTCCTGAAATCACAGACCACCATGCAGTGTGTACTTAACAGAAATTAGTTTACTGTAAGTGTGCTAATTGAAGAGCACAAGGCCTGTGTTCTGCACATTTGTGCTTTCCTTCATGTTATCAGGTGTCTGTTTTACTGAAGATTTTTGCAGTGGTATCTTGAAGTCACAAGGTGATGGTTCCCAGGCTCATCAGATTCAGTGCAGCTTGGCAGACTGTTTCAGACTCAAAATGGAGTAAGGGTGGGTTACACTGAAACCTTCTGGTAAACCAAATTGCAAGTAACATACTCAACAAAGATTGAATCTATTCTTAATGTTCATGTTCTTTTTATAGTTTGTTTTGTGTTCTATTTTTTAAAGAGCTTGCTTATCTCTGGACATCTAAGCTATCCTTCCTCCATATGATTTGAGAAATTTTCTTCTCCTTGTTGATGAGCAAGTAATCTGAGGGATCCAAATATATTTTCTTGAAGAGCCAGATGAATAAATGACCAAATGTTTCTATGATGTTAACTTGGTCTCCACCCTCCCAATCATATTCCGAAGAAGATGAAACTGCATTTGTCTCTTTGGCAGCAGTGAACAAGCAGGTGGTTCAGAAATCCCCACACTTTTGTAGCAAAGACTGAAATATCCTTCAGAGATTACTTCACTACAGACACCGTAGGGTTTTAAGAGACATCTTGTGTTTTTTTTCCATGTATTTCTCCCTTTAGTGTTTTCTCTTTAGTCAGTGATTGACTTATGAGCTCACAAAATCCTTCACAGGACCAAATCTTCCCTTAATCCCAGGATAAGGATCCAGAATAGTAGAGAACTTGCTGTTTCTTCCAAAAATCCATGACTAAGCAAGGAATTATGTCTTTCTGTTTTTTAACATCCCTTAAAGGGATATGTCAATGCTTTTGATTTGCTCAAATTGATATGACTGCTACCAGCAGACTGACTTTTAAAAGGCGTTGAGATGTGATTGCTCAGCATGCTGATGTAATGGGAGAGTGCAAAACACTTTGTCTTCTAGAAAGAGGTCTGCAACCCTCTGCCCATCACGATGAATGTCATTTGGGACAAGAAAAAAGGCTGTCTCACCTTAGTTACTACAGGCCTTTTTTTCCTTTCCTACATAGCAAAAGCTACTTTGAAGCATCATGTTCAGCTTAGTGCCACACATAAATGCCTAAGCAGAAATGAATCTCCCGTCCCTGTTGTTCTGCTTTTTTTTTTTTGTGTGTGGTTGTGCACCAGGTAGCATCCAGGCACGGGAGGGGGCTTTTGGCTAGGCCACATCATGTCCTCCACCAGAGAAAGCAGCAGGTTTGTCTTGCTCTCCTTCTGTAGTCCTAATGTGGTTTGTGGGCCAGCAGTTGAGCCATGCTGAACCATGGGAGAAGATGAAAAAGTCTTCTTATTAATTGGAATCTCAGGATTTTTTACACAGTTGTCTTTAGAAGGCTGCATCTGTGTGGGAGGTCCTTTTGAAAAATGTATGTGTGTCACTTGTTTGTAATTTCAGTATTGGTGCGTGAACTTGTGATCCAGTCTTCACTGTTGTATAACTATATACACATGTATACACACACACACACAAACCCCTGTGGGATTTTGTGTCTGAAAGTAGAGAA
Source organism: Tetrax tetrax (assembly GCA_009806455.1). Classification (NCBI taxonomy): domain Eukaryota; kingdom Metazoa; phylum Chordata; class Aves; order Otidiformes; family Otididae; genus Tetrax; species Tetrax tetrax. The sequence continues at coordinate 3,778 of WHYT01014937.1, read as the reverse complement.
AAGAGCCTGTACCATGTGGCCGTGGCCAGTTGCTGATTTTGTGGCTCTGAGATCAAGTTAGGCCCTTCCTGCTGAGGCTCGGGTGGTGCTTGCCCGTCTATTTGAGGTCATACTGTGGTAGTTTAAAGTGCTCCCATTCACAGTACTCTACATGAAACCATAAGCTGCTCACTTGGAACATACTTGAAATTTTCATATCAAGAAAATATGAAATATTTAGAATTCTTAGACATATGTATACTCCTATTCAGAGGTGTCAAACCTTATTCTAAGCAGAGTTCTTCCGACGGTCCCTAAAAGCAAATGGTCTGGGTACTAGACTTCTTTGTGGTGATCCATGAGAAAATGAAGAGTTTGAGCTCCCTGCTGTATCGCTTAACATTTCTTTCACAAAACTGGGTAACTGTTGTGAAATCTGAAATTAAGATCAGAAGTCAGTACTTAAGAGTTTTCTGACATGGCCTGATTTTTCCCTTGTCCCTAGTTGTACCTTGGAACAACTTCTGATTGTACCTAACACTCAAAGGCACTCACATCACTTTTTCCTCCTGCTAAGCCCTTCTCTCTTCTCCACAGGAATTCAATTCTTCTAGTTTGTGGTCCAGCATTTTGCTAAGTTGATGGTAGTCTTAGAAAATTACAGTGTATTTATTACATTGTATGTATACAGTTTACGTAGCAAATAGGTTAGGCACAGTAAATTTGTTTGAGGTGACTTTTCTCAGCAAGATACTGCAAATTCTGCAAGGCCACGATGTGCAGCTAAGGTTTTAGTTGTAGTGGGAAGATGACCCTGAAGCTGTATGTGCAGCTGTAGTGTAAGCCTGTGTTTTCATAGGTTCAAAAGGTTGAGGAGGAATCCAAATTAAAATAGCTAGAATTTCTTTCAACTTTCTACTTTTGGTAATTGAGGTTTGTGGGGAATTTTATGCCATTACACCAAATTGCTTCTGAGAGATTAATATGGGGAAATTTTTCTGTCTGCTTTCTTGGGTTTAGAGGTCTTTTGGCTTTTTTTTTTTTCTTTCTTTTTAAAGTAAAATATTTCACACTTGTTTTGAAATTGAACACTAAATGTGGATTATTTATAAGGATTATTGCAAGAGACATTTTCGGTGCTTGTGAAAAAAATGTTACTACAACATCAGGTAGATCTGTGTTTGAAGAGGTAAACTCTGCAATGCCATATTATCTGTTTCTAAATAAATAAAAAACTATGAATCTTACATTTGTCTGTATGACAGATTTTTATTGGTAAAGTACACTGAAATAAAACTCAGCTGCTCCAATTTCAATTACATGAAATTGCTTTCCAAGTATAGTGTTTTCTCTTTTTATGAGCATAAGTAACAGTTAACGTTATTTAATACAGTGCTTGTGGTTTAATACTTACTATTCAGCTGCTGTAATTTTGGCTCCAATGTATAATTACTCTGTAATTACAGCATTATCCAAAGCAAAAACGGGAAATGGTGCTACATGAAAAGAAAATGTTCCTGTCTTAGAAATTGTATATCTAAACTCATCCTTCTTCCTGAATATCTTGTAACTACTGGGCTGTAGACATTTACGTAGCAGGATAATTCAGCTCCAATTTAGTTTAAGTACTGTAGTATATATAGTATATATGACTAAGTATATATTTAAATTAAAAAAAAAAAAAGAAGCTGTGTAGAGAGAAGTACTAATGAAGCCTGGTTTTCTGTAGGTCTATGCCTATAGAAAGGCAAAGGCAGCAGCTAGTATGGCTGAGTTTCAATCCAGCATTTCAGTTTTTCCTCACTGTAGCTATCTCTCATCTCTTTCTGTAGGCACTGGTTTCTGTGAAATCTGTAGAAATGTCAGTATCTTGCCCCTTCTCTCTGTCTTGTTTGAAATTGGCGGTGGTTTGGGATGGGACCCCTGGACATTGCCACAGAGAAAAAAGGTCAGGCATTCTTTAGGAAGAATGCACTGGAAACTTTGGTTGACCTTTTCCCAGTATTTCCCAGTCATGAGGATATTCATGAAGCTGAAGGGTGGCATATTCAGTCTTGTGAAACAAATGGGTTTTTAGGTGGTATGTAACGTGCTTCTGTAAATCCCACAGGTGATAGCTAAACTAGGGTATTTGAAGATTTGAGAAAGGGGCTAGCTATAATAATATGCAAGATTGAAAACAAAAAGAAAAAAAAACAAAATCAAAAGTTTTTAGGGTTTGGATTTCAGGATAGGCCAAAATTTTCTGGATGGGAAGTTACCCACCTTCTCTCTACTGAATGGGTGTGGGGTGAGTTTGTTGGGTATTTTTTTTTCCAACTTTAATGACAGTTTTTACTGGCTTTTATTTTATGTTTTGCAAATTGTTGATCTGATCTAGTTCGAACATTCCTATCCCTTTTCTGATTCTTTCACATGAGATCTATGTGCCTCTCAGGTCAATATTAAACTAGACTTACTAAATGAAATCTTACAGAGGCCCTCGTCAAGATAAGTATCTCCTTGTGCCAAACACAGTGAAAACATACCTGAAGGTATTGTCTCACTAGTGGAATTAATTTTGTGCAAGTACGTGATAGTTTTGGCAGAGTTTAAAATCCAGGGGAAGTTTCTCAGCGCACAAGGCGCTTTAAATGCTTCATGTGCTTACTTGTCTTCCAGCTGGCAAGTATGTGCCCTTCCTTCCCCAGGTTGAACGTGCTTGTGGTAAATGGGAAACCTGCAAAAGCAACTATTTCTGACATCCTGACAATGTAAGTTGCTGCCCACACTTCTTTTGCTGTCCTTAGCAGACCTGATGTAGCCACAGTATGAGGTATTGTGTCATCTTACAACTATTTCAAAGTGAGTTTTGTGATATCAGGTTGTTTTTTTTTTTTAATCACCTTTTTTTTTATAGTGTTCCCACTTCCTAAAACTTCTGTCACCCCAAAATGGGAACATTTAATGTTGTATTTTAATAATCTAAGCAGAATTAAAATACTGTCAATTCAATATTTTCCTTCCAATGTCTTTAGTAGCATGACAGATCTCTTCACTTTATAACTATTTTTTCCAAGTGATAAGAAGCAAAACACAAATACAATGAAGAGAAGTCTAAGATGATGTTCACACTAAGACTAAAAAGAAGTTCACACGGTCCGGTGCAGTTTTTACATCTCTTACTTAAGTGATTAACTTTCCCTACATATACGCATGTGCACATGCCAGCACCACTTCACTGGCCAGTGTGTCTGCTATAATGTGATCCTTCCTTTCTGCTGGAAGGTAAATTGACTCTGGCAAAGACGTGCTTGTGACAAACAGTCTTCTTGTGTGTCTTTAAACATCCTAGTAATGTGGTATGCAGTCATTTTGAAAAGCACTCTATAATCACAACTCTCTAAAGAGAATCTAATTGAAGAGCTACAATGTTGTGATATTATTAGCTATAATAGCTGTGGGCAAAAGAGAAGGAAAAAACCAATGGTATTTCTTGTATTTCTGTGTGTGTCTCCATACAGACACACATAACATTTTAAAAAATGTATTTGTGTACCAAGTATGTGTCTATGTAATTCTCTTGTGCTTGGTGCAAGTGGCTAATACAAAATAAGTGGGTTTCTATAAGCTTTCAGCTGAAGAGCAGTAGTACACAGAGTCGAAGTACATTGCTTTTATTTTCAATGAAAAATATATGGTTAGTAAGCAAGGATTATCTAGTATATGTTATCTAGTGTTACTTAATTAGTTACCTTGCAGTAATTGCTCTGGATATCCGAGACTCAAACTTCTTAACCCTTGCAGCCATTTCCATTTT